>VYZQ01016327.1:0-15087 GCA_013400655.1 Mystacornis crossleyi | reverse complement strand
ATGCTCCGCGCAGGGGGAAGTAGCCAAGCATTCCCACCTGGATAAAGGCTGTGGTTTTGCAGCAGCACGGGAGAGCCTCTTCCACTGGATTCCCAGAGGACAAGAGCTACATAGCCACCACTGGACTTCCCGAGGAGGACCAGACCTTTTTTCTACAAGATCTACCTTTTTCTACCTTTTTTTCAACAGAACCACTTCAAAGAGAACTGCAGCCATCATCTAACTGGACTGCTACCACCACCCTGCTTGGCAGGGTGTCAGGTTGTACCCTGACTCTGTCAGTTTATACCAGTTTTTCTGTGTTATTGCTCTGTTATATATATATATATTAGTCAAGAACTGTTATTCCTATTCCCCGTATCTTTGCCTGAAAGCCCCTTAATTTCAAAATTATAATAATTTGGAGGGAAGGGGGTTGCATTTTCCATTTCAAGGGAGGCTCCTGCCTTCCTCAGCAGACACCTGTCTTTCAAACTAAGACAGGGTTTTTCTCTGAGATAAATATCATAGTGAAGAGTCCTATGGAAAGAGGAATTTTGCAGTGTTATTAAGACCCTTATAATGGGATCTTGCTATCTCCTCTTTATTTCTGGTTCAATCTCCAATACTGTACCTTCTCCAGCACATTCTCAGTATCAATCTGTAAAGACGTTTTAGTGTAAAGGTATTCTCTGATAACACATGAGTCTTCCTGAGCTGCTAGTGTTGCCTGAGAAATACTTACCAGCAGCTTACTTCCAGAAACTCCTGTGCCCAAGAGGCAGGATGTCAGGGGAGTTCTGATGCTCAGTATACATAAATAGCAAGGTGACATTAGACATTAGAAATCCTTGGTAGACAGTAAACTGGTACTTGTCTGTGACAACATAAATGTAAGGGTAAATGTCCAGTCCTTTTAGGTTCTCCTTTACCCTAACAGCCAAGAGTTGCTTTACAAATCAGCCTGTGTTGGAAGCTGAATGAGTGAATGATGTTTCTGGACTGGTTGCAAACATGCCAACTTGTGGCCGTCATTAAGAATCAGCCCTGCTAGTCTGGTTTCAGTGTGTAAGAGGTACTTCCTTTTGTGCCAACATTCCTACAGCATTCTTAGGTAGAAATTTTCAAGTGCAAATAAAGTGGAGGGAAGAACAGGAGCATATTAAAATTTCACTTTGAAGAATTGCAAACCAGTTCTTTTCATGAGCTTTTAAAGGTATTCATTTCAGTGATACAGGTGTTGCCTAATATTTGATTAAAATCTAACATACAGACAGATTAGTGTTGTGAACTCAAAGTGGTTGCCACAGATAAGGACTGTCTTCTGGACATACATTCCAGTTGGTCCTCTCTCCTAGTACAGAGCAAGTCAAGGATGTGCAAAGATAAAAAAGATGAAGGCAGGCTCTTCTTGAGAACCCTTTCTCTGAAAGGAAGGGTGAACTGGATGAGATGCAACAGAACAAATCACTCAGTCCGCTGTTGTTTTCCCATCATCCTATTCCCAAGGATCATGGAGACATGGGCAAGTGTGTGTTGCCACCAGTAGGATGAACATATGCAGGTTGGGTCCTGTAAGAAGGATGCCAAAATGCTATTTACATCGCAGTTTTTGGTCTGACTCTATGAAAAGGAGAGGATGTAATAGAGTTCTGGACCATGAGGCCATATAATGGCTGGGCTCTCAAGTTTTCCAGTGGTATTCCTGATGGGTCTGTTGTTGATGCAAACATCTCCATGTATGTATTGGTGGCATGGTGACAGAACTTGTGCTCTGATCAGTAATGAAGGCCCAAAGTAGAGTTTGCAGAATACTTCTTTATCCTCTCTGCACCATCATTTTCTGTACAGAAATGTAAAACCTTCTTCCTATTACATGCTTGTGAGATTCATAGAAACTCTCAGATATGCTCCTTCTCCACCTCATGCAACTCAGGCTCAGCTCTTACTCATGCAAGGAGGAGTGCCGGTGAAAAATGTTGTCTGTCATGTTTAGATTTCTCTTTGTATGGCTTGACAAGTGCTGTGGTAGTGCAGGTTCCTCAGAATTGCTGTTGGGGGCATTGTGAGAATGCAGTGAACTTTTGCAGCTTTCCTAGAAAGTAGGACAGGAGCAAAGAGGCAGCAAGAAGCAGCTCTGCAAGGCAGTAAAAAGGTGTGAGACTCCTCTGCGGGGGCTCTCCCTCACTGACTCATCTGAGAGCTGTACTCCCACTTTTCATTTGAAAATGAACTCTACCCCTCCCTCGACTATAGTTGTCCCTAACAGTGTTGGCGTCACCTTTACACCTCTTTCTCTCACAAGCATGTGTGGGTGGTGTTAGCTTTGTGCATGAAAACGCTGGCTAGTGCTCAGCCTTGCTCTTTTGTTCTGGTAGTGGTCACCATTGGATACACTGTCTTTTATACTGTCACAAATGTTTCCACCATGGCAAACCTAGGGATGGAGACTGCTGCGAGGTGAGGTGCTCCTCCTAGCACACAGTGGGTAACACCAGCCAGGAGAGACACGGGGGAAGGTCTCTGCTCTGGAGTTCTAGCAACTGCCTCGCTTTTTAAACACCCGTGAGACAGTCTCACATTACGTGTGAAATGAATCCATCAAAAACGATGACAGGGGAACATGGATCAAACTGCCAGATGGAAGAAAGGCATGCTTACAAGACTCCTTGCTAATCATACAGAATGTTTCAGAGGGGAGCACAGTGATTCACGGAAGGGAGCTGCTCTTCTATCCTCCATGCAGGTGTACTGATGGTGACAGCATAGTGCCACCCCATGTGGGTGGTGGCTCTTTGAAACATGAAAGGAAAGAGTAAAAAGACCTGGAAATTTGAATTCTAGAATTACTTACCCTTAGGTTAATTCAGTCCTTCAAGCTTTCAGTTGGCTTCCTCAGGAGTGAAACAAACATTCTGGTTCTACAGCTGAATATGATGGCCAAGTCACAACTTGACAAGTTTGGCACTACCCAGAGTCAATGGCCCGAGTCCTAAATCCTGACTGCAGGCACATCCCTTGCAGGGAATGGCCTTTCAGGGACGTGACAGATGTGACCTCACAGCCACCTTCCAGCCATGGGCTCCTGCTGCCCATGAGATCCACGTAAAACATCAACTTGTATGGAAAATGATGCTATGAAAAGCCAGTGTCCATAAAGGAGAGAGAGGAGTCCTGCAACTTTATTCAAATAAAGGGAGAGAGTCCACTGGGGCATATGCCCCCAGGGTTTTCTCTCTCAAGGTTTTGGAGGGTACAGCCTCCTTTTACCCTAAACTCCTGGCCGCATGTTGCCCTCTTCCTTTCCCCATTGGCTGAGGTACTAGGAAGGTACAGCCTTCCTGAACCGCCTACCACATATTCCCCCCTGGAACTTGTCATTTCCCCCCAAAGTTCAGAAACTCAGGCTTGCGCGGACCCATATGTCTATTTCAGGAACCAAACTGTCCAGGTTCTGTAACAAACCTGTGGCTTGAAGTTGGTGGAGACATTAAGACCCATTTCAAAGGCGTTAACACGCATACCCTCACCAAACATGGAATTGTTTGTAAACACATTAGCACACACCTTTCCTATCAAACTCATGTAAACCTGTAATCTCTTGGAAAGTTCCTGAATTGCGCTTAGCCCTTATGGATTGAATCCTTTACAAACACTAGAAGCAGTGCATCGAGGCATCTCTAGAATCACAAAATTCTGCTTCTTAACCCAAGGCCATTTGCTGTTAGAATGGGCACACAGGGAGCAGGAAACAAAAGTTGGCCCATCACTCCTGCACAAACAGGATGCAGCAGCAACACACCCAGAAAGGTTTAACAACATCTCACCTGAAAAATGAGTCAACAGATCAGCATTTTGAGGAGTGAGTAGAAATTTTCTGTTCCCAGGACACCAGCACTAAGCAACGCTGAAAAGCGATGTTTTCTGTTATTGTGGAAATGCAGTCTAGTCTGCAACATCCAGGATGGAGTCAGGCTGATATCAGCATTACGGTCAGAGCTGACTTAATCAATGATAGTTTAATATCCTTCTCAGTTGCTGTTGTCACAGCTGCTGCTTCATCTTAGCAGGCATGTCACAGCCCAGTCCATCTTAGGCCAGTATGGCTCCCTCAAGGACGAGTCTCTTTCAGACATACCCACTGCAAAAAGCAGTGTCACATGTAAAGACCAAGATCAGGGTTGCAATATCCAGCATGAAAAATACACAGGAATTCAGTGGTAATTGGAGAGCTATTTCTGTCCACAAATGTTTCATGGGTGGTTTGGGTTTTTTTTTCCAAACTGTAAAAATAGAAGGCATGATGCTGAAGAAAGACGTGCTTGTTTTAGGCACTGGAGAAATTGTGCAGCAACAATTAGCCTTTATGCAAAGATTAATCCTTAAGTAGCTAGGTATGGGTCTCTTTTAACACTGCTTGACTTTTCCACAGGAGGTTTTGTATTTATAAGTGATTGTTCCTGCTCACACAGAAAACTTCTGTCTCTTCATCTGCTTCCCTGGAGACTTCTGAACTTGTCATCAACCTGATATCCCAGTCAGAGGAACACTTCCCCACTGTGCAATGAAAATTTATCAGCTTGTCCTTCAGCATGTCTCAACAACTCAGAGATTATTAACTCATCTTTCAAGTGATTAATACTTCTAGGTGTTTGAGAGGCATAACTCTGGTACTTGTGAGGTGCTGAGAGGCCACAGAAAAGAAGACAGAAAGGGAATGCAAAGTATGACGGTTTGGAGTGAGGGGCAGACTAACCCTGCTCTATTTCGAGTCCTGTACCCACTCCACCTGGGTCCCATTTTAACTGGCCTCTGTAGCCCTGCAATCTAATCTCCTTCCTTTGTATGACAATCCAGATCTTTGGATTCTCAAGGGAGTACATCTGAGAAGAAGTCATTTCACTTAGAGCTGCCTAATTATAGCCACGTTGACAGGCACAGTTGTAACTCCTCTGCTAAGAGATTTTTAGTATTCATCAATAGGCACCTCATCGGTGCAGAGTACCTGTCAGTCATGATAATTACTAATTTGTTTTAACTTGCCTCAGAAGCATTCCTAGAATTTATGGCTGTGCTGTGAGTTGATACAGGCCTTGCTATTCCAGCTTTGCCTTCTACTATGACAAAGGTATGGCAGAAATGCAACATACAGTCCTCATGGCCTGTCTGTAAGTGATGCACTAAGAAAATGTATGACTCCAATGCATACATGTTTATGCCATGTACAATACCCAGCAGCACCTTACTATGAAATCCCTCCTAGGATTGCTTTTGTGGCTCTGCCTGCATTTTGAATGTACACACTGATAGGTGTGTGTTTATAATTTTCTAGAAAAGCTGGTCTGTCTGTCCTTGCGCTTATGACTGAGGCAGCTAATAGGGCTGCTGCATTCAAATAGAGTCAGGTCAAGCAAAGAAGAGCAAGGCAGGATAAAGGATAAAGGCTATTTCATAGCCAGGCAGACATGGGTCCAGTGCTCTTGTCCAAAAGCTCCCACATCTTGCTCCTAAACTGACCCTGACAGCCTTGCAGAAAGCAAAGTTGCTTCAGAAGATTGTCATGCCCCCTGTTACAGCAGGGGATGTCCACAACACTGCTTTACTGGAATGCACTGGTGCCAGTAAAGAGCACCCAGATCATGTAAAACACAAGGCAAGAGTTGCATAAATACAGAAATCTGTGCTCTAATAAAAGGATAATGTTCTAACCATAAAGTTGGAAATTAAGCAAAATATCCCTTCCCTCCTACCACATACTGCATGGCAAGCCTAGACCGTGCTCACCCCAGCCTGCACACCAGGACTTCTCCACAGCATGTCCCTGCCACTGCCCAGCAAGCCACCCCAGCAACTCTGATGCCTGTGAACTGCTCCCCCACAAGCTTCCCCCTCCACTTCCCACCCAGCTTTCTGCCTCCCACAGATACTGAGTGGCTTTCTAAGTCATGATGAGCATGAAAGAAGACTTCCAGCTTGGCCCAGTAGAGCTCCTTCCCCATTTTGTCTCTAATTTCTGCACCCCTGTAGTGCTGAGCCATGGCTGACAGCCTGGAAAATGCAGTCTCTGTGAACTTCCCTGAATGCCCCATGCATGGCAGAAGAAGGGGATTTACATGGAACACCTCAGTTCTGCTGTGCTACTGCTCTCAGGAGAGTCCCCCAAGCATGTATCTTAAATTGCTCCAAGTGTGCAGGAGTTGTGATTTTTTCAGCTCGGGTTCCTGTTACCTCTGTGTCCATCCTGACCAGAGGCGGTTTCCTTGCATACCCTGTTCCAGGTCCTGAGCTTTCGGAAGTGCCCTGGGCATCTCTGTTTAGTCGCAGCAATTCCAACCAGAAGATCATGACATTGTTCCCAAGGCTGGGTAGGGAGGGGTCCCTGGCAGGGGGAGCAGCGTTACTAAGCATGTGGGCTGCCCCAGTACAGTGATTCTGCCCAGATCAAAATTTCCCTCTGCCAGCACCAGTCCTCTGCAGGAGCACCTGGGCCATAATCCCTGCAGAGACCAGTCCCAAAGTCTGAAGCATGCTAGCCATTAAGAATTTGGGAGTTTAGAAGAGGTTCACTCATTGTGTCATATTACAGATACACTATTAATTATTTGGAGTGGGTACTGAAGCAGTAAGACTCTGTGTGTTCCCTGCAGGAGAGTGCTGCTCCAGCAGCACCCATCTGGCTTTTGATGCTATTGTTTTAACTCAAAGACCCATCATACAATCAGTTCTGCTACTGGTCCTTGAATCCAAACAATTTCCCTTCCATCAAATAGAAAGTTTAATTTGATGAACAGACAGATGTTTCAAAATGTGACCTTTCCCAAGGTGAAGTACTCAGTGGATGTATTATTTACTGGTTTTCAATTTTTCCACAGGCAGACATGTCTATTCCGCCAGGAAGGTTAAACAAGAAGGTGTTTAAAAATTCATTTAAGTGCAAATGCAGTCCTTACTAGGGTAGTAATTCTTTCTCTTAACTACACATTTAAGAGCAAGATACGCTTATACAGGAGGATAAATGATAGCTTGTCTGAGGCAGGACTGACAGCTTGTAGATATCCAGTGCTGCCTGCAGGTGCAGCGTAAATGGTTTTCAGCCCTTTCCTTGGACTCGCTTGCCATCCATCTGCTCTCTGAAATTGGACTGTCCTTTAAGTGTGGAGTACCTCGGTTTGTGTCAGCAGCTAAGCTCAGGTTCTTTGGAGGGGACAGCACTGAGGTGCTCAGAGAAGCTCCAGCCATGCCAGCTGACCTTGCAGGGCTCTCGTTAGGTGGGCCAGGGCCTTGTGCAGGGGTGCAAGTGGAGGAAAGGCTCTTCATTTTGAAAGGCTCTTCTCTACCTCTGGGGCAGGAGCAGAGGTCACCTTGGAGGTCACTTGCAGGCTTGTCTCTTCTGGCTCCTAAGGATCTTGATAACCGAGTGTGGCTAATTCACAAGAGTCTCTTTTCTTCCAGACCAGTGTAGCTTAAATTTTTCCAGATTGGTTAAATAATATTTCCAACAGATGCATGCAAAAACCCCACTAGTGGATTATGGCAAAGTAGCACAATTTGCTGAGAAATTAGTTCATTTGATTGGAAGTAGTACATTATATGCTGTAGTGAATCCTTTAGAACTAGAAAAATGTGCATGAATAATGTAAATAAGAGCAGCACTTTGTACTCATCTTTCTGGGAAAATCAGTCCTGACAGCTTGTTGGATTTGCCTCTTCTGGCTATTTATGATGGTGACTTAGAAACTCTTCCTGATTGAGTGTTCAGTCAAGCAAAAAGAAGAATAAAACCAGCATAGGCTCTTGTATGTTCTGTTATAAAAACTGACAGTGTCTGGCCCTAATACAATGTGTTATTCTCCCATGCCAAACTGGAGCTGGGCTCCTACACAGGCTTTGTTCCCGAGCTCTGGCTGCCGACACCATCCTCCGATTTACACTATGTAACACAGAATCATTAACATATGCCAAGCAACTTTAAATTCCTTCATAATCAGTAGTAATCAGTAACACAGGACAAAAATAGTAAGTAAAAACTGCAGCCCAAGTGATAAAAATAGCCTGACTGAAGCAGTGAAGATGGAAGACAGCAGAGATTGTGGCTGCAAGACCAGGACCTCAGAATCCTCCTCTTCCTCTGCCTCCCACATGCACATTTATAGTCTCAGAGCAAGGTGCCATTAATACCCCATAGACAATGAAACAGGGGTTTCTGCACCAAGGAGAGGATTTTTCTGTAAGGAAAGGATTTTTCTCTCTAGACCCTAGAAGAAAGGGCACGTTTGATAGTGTTTGCATAGCAGGCATCACAGCCCAGCTCCCCCTCTTATTTTTGGCCCCCCTGCATGAGCAGCCAGGCTCTGAGTCTGACCAGTCCAGCACATCTTTTTCACACCCACATCACCTCCCTGTCCCTTGGCGAGAGCCACCCTGGTGCACGCTGGCAGGTGGGCGATCCCAGGTGCTGCACCGGGGAGCACTGAACCCCTCCAGGTGCCTGCAGCACAGCACCCAGCATGACAGGGTCAGCACTCGCAGTGCTGGCACAGCACTCCTCTCCCTCGAAGCCCTCTCAGATGAATCAGCAACACTTTGAGCATGAAGCACTGTCCCCTGGCACTCCCAGAGCCCACTGCACAGCCCTCATCTTGCTGCTGGAGAAATGTGGTGGCACTGCCACATCCTGCTCTTTGGGCATCATCAGTCTTTGGGAGCTGCACGGGTTGCAGAGGGCATATCCCCAGGGACACAGGCCTGGCTCTGTGTCTGCACTGTAAATGAAACATGGTTAGCAGGGTGTGGAAGACGTAGGGACTTCCAGTCCTTTCCAGTTCTTTCCCACATTCTTAGAATGGGTGTGTAGAAAATGAAGAAATTAAGCAGCTTGCTCTGCTATTTTTCCTCTCCTGTGACCCAGGCGACAGTGAGTAAGTGTAGTGCCCGTGATATACTCTTATTACCATAGTAACTCAGCCAGGAGCTGATGATTGCACAAGTAGATGCCAAAAGGGAAAGACTGCCTAAGGAATAAATCAGCTCTCTGCTAAATGGGTGCATCGTCCCTATCTGCACTTGATATGCCTTAGAAGGCAATGGGATTCCTCCGGCACACAGTGAGAGCAAATTACACCTTAGGTCTAAGTCTGTGCTTGCAAAGCAGTCTTCCCGAAGGATCTAACATTTTACACCTAAACAAAAAATTACCCACCCCTTATTAGAAGAGGATGATTTTCAGCAAGGGTCTGCACTGCCCTCTGCATTTCTCCCATTTCCTCTGAAGCAAGGACATGGAGTTGTGCCACCTGTGAGAGCACAGGCATGTCTGCAGTTCTCCATAACAGCAGCTGCTCCATGCGAAGAGGAGGCCACCATTAATGTTTCAGCTTAGTGAGAGCAGCTGGAGCCTCCAGGTATGGGATGCCCTCGGCACTACAGTGTCTCATATCCGAAATCTCTGCTTTAGCTCTGGTGCTCTGGGATGAGAAGGCCTTAGAATAGGCTGTGGTGATGAGACAGTCCCTTGCTCTGGGCTATACCATCTACCTGAAAACCTCACAACAGCAGCTGGTGTTTCATGCTCTTGCCATCACAGTGCTCCGTGGGGTCTGAAATCACTGTCGCACCCAGGCAAATAAGGACTGAAATACAAAGAAGTCAGCCAGGTACCAAGGCCATCAAAAGGACACGTAGCAGGGCAAGGATTTGAAAGCTCATGTCTCAGGTGAATATAGTATGAGTCCATAAGTGATCTCAGGGTCACACATCCTTTTCTAAAGCAATTAAGATCAAAGAGGGCTACTCCAAGTACATGGAGCTTTCTTCCCATTTTCTTCTTAGTTTTGCCTTTTGGGTAGTAATCTTTATACCAGCATTAAAACTGCTGGTCTAACATTCACCACTGTTATTCAGGGCCATAAAATTTCTGCTTAGTATCCAAGGAGTGAGAGGGACAGAGAGGAGCAGGATTAGAACATTTTGGCAGTCATGGACACCATGACTCTGTGAAGGCAACATTAGATAGTGACCACCCTTCAAACTCCATCCTTCCCAACAGCCCAGGACACCTCCTTTGATAAGACAGAAAAAAACGTGTCCATCACTGACATGACATTATGGTGGGAAGTAGCAAAGTCCTGCCACATAATCCTGCCTATTTGGATAAAAATGTTTCAGGAATATTTTCATTACCTTTCCACCAAATGCTTCCACCAAGTTAACAGGTACAAGGGTAAGGCTCAATTATATAAGGTTTCCACCTAAAGTTTCTGGTCAGCAGTAGCTCAAGCTCCTCTCTACCCCTACCTAGAAATCTGCAAAAGGAAAACCTTCTCTTGAGTCCTGAAGCTGCACCAAAACCAAATATATATATATATTGCGGAGGAGAGGAGAACTGGTGCGTTCATTTGGGAACACACAGAACTTAACTCATGTAGATGAGCTATATATATATATTTGTATATGTGTGTGTGTGTGTATATCTGCCTAGTTGTGCATATAAATGCTGAGAGATCTCCCCCCTGCTGCTGTGGATAACTAACCTCTGTCCTCTCAGGGCACGAGGTGGCAAGGCTACCTGGGCTCCTGTCCCCATCTCACACTTTTCTCTGTCTTTGGCCCGTAAAGGCACCTGTTGACATTAACAACCCATTTAAGCAGAATAACCAAAATGCTTCACGAGGAGGCCAGAAGCAAGTACAATAGAATCCTGTCACTGGGTCTTCCTGAGCTTTACCAGCAGAGAGCAACAGGCGTTCGTGCTGCTGGCCCATTGTTTCAGGGCTGAAACTGGAGCCAGGGACATGCCACAGGGCCAGGCTGGGTCTCAGCACACACAGGACAGACAGAGACTTCCTGGATGGCCTCTCCTGCTTCCAGTGCTAGCCACTCACGAAAACCAGAGCCCAAAGGCATTGCAATCATTGGGGCCCTGAAGGGCTCTGCCAGGGCAGAGGCTTGTTTCAGCAGGGCCACTTGGGGGAACCCACAAAATATCCCCCAAAGCACGGACTATGGCTGCAGCAGGCACATGACTGATAGTCACACCAAGAAGGAAGATGTGCTTGGCCAGAGCCAAGACTGCCATCCCAGTGCTGCCAGTGCAATCAGATAGTGCAGTACATATGCTGAAAAATAAGAGTGTACTGGAAGACAGGCCTTTCCTTTCCCTGCACCTGAGCTGCAAGGAGGATATTTCTACTTGAAAGGGAACTGAATAAATGAACTGCTGCTTCGCTTACAGGAAAAATTAATAGTGTTGTCACGAATGTCTCCACAAATCTCAGTGACAGTTGCAGGGAACTATTAGCATTTGATCTTCCTTGTCTCACACCTGTGTTTCTGGGTAGCACACACCACTTGTATGCCAAAGCCTGAGAGTGTTCGCTATCCGAGACATACCAAGCAGAGAACTTAAGTTCCAGGTTAATCGAACTCAGATGAACAAAGACACAAACCTTCTAACTGAGTGCACACATCACAGAAATAAAGAGAGAAATAGTGTCAGTCTGGTCTGTGCTCAGGTCAGAGAAGCTCCTAAGAAAGATCCCTGTTTCATTTACCTCCCTCTTTAAAAGACACAACCCTCTTGCCTTTCTCCTGGACATAACCAGGTTTTTTCTTACATTTCCTGAATCTTGAAGGAATTCACCTCCACTACACAGCAAGGAGGGTTTGTTTCATACAGATCACCAACAAAATCTGAGCCTGCACAACTTACACAGTTTCTACCTGGATGAAAAACACCATCTCTGAGTGCTTATTGCACATGTGTGAAACTCAGTGGTGAGCCATTGATCTACAACAGTCAGGAGGTGATGTCAGGGGAGAGCAGACACTCCTGATAGCCACTGCTGGCTTTCACAGCAAAAGCTGAGAAAATAGGCAAGTAAGTAAAGTATAGTAAATGTGACAGTGAAGAGGACCCTTGTCCTCTGGCAGTACAGCTCCCATGATGGGACATCCAGTCAAAACCAGACTTGGACAGCTTACATTGAAAGCTAATGCATTGTTTTACCTACTCTTCTCTTGAGATACTAATGCAAAAGTACTTGGAGGAATGCCTTTAATTATGAGGCTTATGTATAAAAGTCTTGTTGCAAGGAAGAGCCTTGTTGCGAGGCTGACTGGCCAGCTCATACCTCCATTCCCACTGGGGTCTGACACCAAAAGGCGCTGAGTGTGTCCAAACGCCCAGAGCACCTGCCCTTTTCTCTTTGCTAAAATCTCTTTACAACAGGACAAACCAAAAGGTGATACATGCCAGTCCCAAGCTTGTTTCTAAAATACTAATGGAAAAGAAAATGGGGTCAGAGACAGTGTTAGAGCTTCGTATGTGACAGCCTGCACTTAAGGAATCATACTGGAAAGAGTCCAGGGCAGAGAAAAGATGAAAAGAAGAAGAAAGTGGAGATAAAAGTCAGTGGAGCGGCTGGAGCGTGTGCTAATGCTGGGGGAGACTCTGCAGCTAATGATGAGATGACAGTGTGCAAAGAGATTTGAAAGTGGAAGCCAAACTGGGAAGTCAGATGAAAAGATGGCAAAGGCAGGTGCTGAAGTGTGTGTGATCATGGAAAACAGTGTGGAGAGAGAATGAAAGTGGGAACAGCAGAACAGAAAGGTTTTCTGAAAGGAGAAGAGACATCTGTCATCTGCTCTACCAGGCTCAAAGGAAAGCAGAAGGAGTCAGTGGTATCTCAGCCCTCTCTGCAGCAGGTGGCTTGCAGGCTCCCTCCCCACCAAAGCTCTGGGGAGTCACAATTAAATGCAATGAAGTGGAATAAGATAGGCTGGAGCATTGTAGCATGGCAGTGTGTGAAGTCTAGAAGGTAGTTTCTAAATCTACCTGGAATTTGTTCCTCTGATCTGCAAGGAAAATTGTGTTCATAGACCTGCTAAGAGCCAAAAAATGAAAAAGCTCGAGTTTACTATATGATGGCAAAACATTGAATTCTGTAGCAGCAGAGGAAGGAGCTGTGGGTTCCCAAAGCTCTGAGAAAGATCGAGTGTAAGCCTTCAGCCCAGGACCTTGCACCCTTGGGGCTCTAGGGGTCCCAGGAGCACTTCTGTCAGGGTAGTGTTCTTAGGAATCATCTTCCTTCTCAAGTGTGAGGACTTTGTGATCTCTCCACAGCTGTCTGCAGGCTGTTTTCTGAGGAACCGAGGGCACTGAGGCATTATGTGTACTTTGTTTTCAGCAAGGCCATCTTAGGTGTGTGGAACTGGCTATTTGGGCACCCACACCCTGCCTTTGCACTGACTGTCAGCCCAGTTGGTTATGCTCCACTCTCTGCTCCCACCCCACGTGAGAGGGAAACCCAGTCCCTGAGGTCTCTCCTTGCACAGGGGTAACAAAGATGTCTCCCTCCAGCCCATCCATGCACTGGGATCTGCAAAGGGCGTGTTTTCATTAAAACCAACAGCAACCTGCCTTTGGGACAGACTCTGAGCTTCCTTATTCCCATCTCAAATGACAATGGGAGCAGGAGAGGTGTGAGCCAAACACAACTGGGGAGCCAAATGCTTGCATCCCCAGCTCTTCTTTCAGGCTCCGTAGCTCTGCAAGCCTGGGTCACTGTGGTGGGCTAACCCTGGCTGGGCACCAGGTGCCCACCAAAGCCACTCCTGTCTTCAGAGGGACAGAGGAGAGAAAATACAGTGAAAAGTTTGCTGGTTGAGGTAAGGACAGGGAGAGATCATTCAGCAGTTATTGTCATGTGCAAAACAGACTCAACTTGGAGAAATTAACTGAATTTATTACCAATCATATCAGAGTAGTATGAGAATTAAACCCAAGTCTTAAAAACACATTCCCCCCACCCCTCCCATCTTCCTGGGCTTAACTTTATTCCTGATTCTCTACCTTCTGCCAGCAGCGCAGGGGGACAGTGCAGGGGAACAGGAAATGGAGGTTGTGGTCAACTCATCACATGTTTTTTCTACCACTGCTTCCTCCTCAGGGAGAGGACTTATTTTCCTACTCCAGTGTGGGGTCCTTCTCATGAGAAACAGTTTTCCATGAACTTCTCCAGTGTGAGTCCTTCCCATAGATTGTAGTTCTTCACAAACTGCTGCAGCATGGGTCCCTCCCACAGGGTGCAGTTCTTCAGGCACAGCCTGCTGCAGTGCAAGTCGCCCGTGGGGTTGCAAGTTCTGCCAGCAACCCTGCTCTAGCATGGGCTTCTTTCCCCACAGGTTCACAGATCTGTCAGGAGCCTGCCTTAGCATGGGCTTAACACAGGGTCTGAGCCTCCTTCAGGCACCCTGCTCTGGTATGGGATCCTCCACAGGCTGCAGGTGGATATCTGCACACCATGGGCTGCCTCACCATGGCCGTCAGCATGGGCTGCAGGGGAACCTCTGCTCCACTTCCTGGAGCACCTCCATCCCCCCTCTCTCAATGACCTTGGTGTCTGCAGAGTTATGGCTATCACATAATCTCATTCTGGTCTTCTCTGGCCACAATTGCTTCTGCGCAATAACATTTTTCTCTTATTAAATACATCAGCCCAGGGGTGCTACCACCAACACTGATGGGCTCAGCTTTTCCAGGGATACTGCCATCATCGCTGATGGGTTCGGCCTTGGCCAGCCACTGGTCTGCGTAGAAGCTGCCTGGCATTCACACTATAGGACACAGAGGAAGCTTCTAGCAGCTTCTCACAGAAGACAACCCCTATAGCCCCCCAGCCCCACCTGTCTCCCCCAAAACCCTGCCACATAAACTCAATACGTTCGCTTCCCCGATCAGGAGTCCAGGACACCCAGGGTGGCTTTACCACCATCAGGGAGCGTACAGAAGAGTGAGTGGAGGTTCATTCCTTAAGGCTGAATGTCTCATAGTGGCCAAACCCACAGAGAGGTGGGTTTGAACATGTCCCATCACAGCCCATGAGTTAGCCTCTAGTGTTACCTTCCATGCTGGTGGCATGAGGAATCCCAGGCACTAACCAGTTCAGGTCTTCCCATCTCAGCTTGGGATGCTGTTGCCCACTGTCTGTGAAACACCAAGGACTCAAAGATTCCTGCCTTATCTGTGTACTGGCACCCGTCACTGATACTCCAAAACTTCCCAAATATATATATGTATACATATCTTTATATATATATAGATATATATAT
>VYZQ01016324.1:15152-54307 GCA_013400655.1 Mystacornis crossleyi | reverse complement strand
GCTAGCTTGTGTTTCCAGGCTATTTCATATTCATTTGTATTACTTCATCTTGAGTGGTTTTGTAACACATTAGGCTTCAACAACCTGAAAGCAGATAGCTCACCCATTTTTTCTTAGAAAGGAAAACAATGACAGTTTTCAGGGAGCATGGAAACATTACAGCAATGTTTTTTGATTAACTGATCTATTTAATCAATTTCATGCCCTCTGAAAGTGTACAGGAGCAGTACAAAGTGAAACATCTTTAGAAACAGTTTTGTCTGAGATGGTCACACAAAACCGGAATGTTAAAAAAATTAATAATAATTTACAATTAATTTTGAGTTCTGTTCCTGGCAATTGCTGTGTTGAGACCTACAGAAATGTGCGGACCATCAACGTTGAAAGAGAAATATAATTTCTGACCACCTCACTAGCAAAATTAAAATACTTGATGCCTTTTTTTGCAAAACCATACCTTGAAACACTTATCCAACCCTAGTTATTTGAAATTATGGTTCTGTGGCTGTGAAAATACATAACATTTCTCTCAAAGTCTCTCTCATTTTTCTGGAAGATAAATATGTGCAGACAAACCACAAAACTCTTTGTCACTGGTCATCGGGTTGGACAAATATGTGAAGAAGTTAAAAATGAATAGGCTGAATTAGTGGACCTGATAGACCTACAAAGCAAAGAGGAATAGGTTTTAGTTTTAGGGTTAGTCCTAGCTCCTAAACCATTGACCGCTGGCATTTGAGAGTGGATACTGATGGGAATATTTATCTATAGCAATTTTTTATTTTATTCAAAGCATCTGTACTGGATGTTGGTAAGAAGACACTAGATGGATCACTGTTTGTCCAGTATATCACGATTTATGTTATTCAGTATACCTGATAATTAGTTATTTGTAAAAGACAAAGTGAAAAAGGAAAAAAATCACCTTTACTGTTTTTAAACACTTGAAGAATAGGCCCAAGCCCACAAAAATTCTTTAATGACCAATTCCTAATACGTGCTACTATGCTGTTTCCCACATTAAGTCCTTGCATAACTGAAAAGAGTATTCTTTTTAACATCTTCTTTATAGGACACCACATTAAAAACAAAGGTTTGCTGAACATAGACAAAGTTGGGACAAACCTTTTAATACTGCCAAGCACAGGTTTCACAGTAAAAAAGACAAATTCTATGAAAAAATAAATTAAGGTCCATTGAAAGAAATCTTGGACTTCAAATCTACAGAAGTTTCTGTACTCAAATTTAGAGTCCTTTTAAAATAAACCTGAAGACTAAAGCACACCAGATTTTGAAGAAAACCCTAAATATTTTTTTTGTTTTAATAAATTCTGTCAAGAAGTATATTGAAAGAAACAAAATCTATTCCAGTTAAGGTGATCACTGATTAAAAACTCAACTCTATGCTCCATGAGGGATTCAAATCTTGACAAAAAATATGATATCCCCACTAATTAATATGTGGTTTTCAGTTTCTACTTCATTGTTCATTTCAAATATTCCTAAAGAGACTTTGTCTGAACTGAGACTTTCTGTACATGTGTGAATGCTAAGCAGGCTATGTGGAAGGCTGCTCTTTTGGGAGACAGGCTGAAGAAATGCAACTTCTGTCCGATAAGATGGTGTTTCAAAGTAGAGAACTTAATTGCACTGAAAAACTAATTTTCTGCTCAGCAGCAGATGTCAGCAGAGTTTTAGATAGCTGGCTCACAGTCTAGCTTTTTAGAATATGTGACAGTTCACATACCATACCAGACCTACACTTACAGGACAATCACTTGGTGAATTACTAAAACTAAAATTACTAAAAGGTGAGTAATTTGCTGTTCTCTGTCCTTTCCCAGATGTTGTCTTGTGTCCCATGTGTGAGCAGCTCAGTTCTTTGTGGTGCATACTTCCATCCTCATGCTTTATTTCCATACGGACTGCTTAGGCACAGCTGTTACTTGCTCCCTCTGCAAGAGCCACTTTGCTGCTGGCTAACTCACCCAACAGCCAATGCCACCTGCTTTTGTGGTTTGCTGGGCTGATCCCAGACAGCAGCTAAGCTCCCTCCCAGTTGCTCCTCACTCCAACCTCCCACTGGGATGGGAGGGAAGAAGTGGAAACCAAACCAAACCAAAAAAGTAATTATGGGTCATAGTGAACACAGGTTAATAAGTAAAGAAAAAAAATTGGGAAAAAAACCAAGTGATGTAATAGCAATTCCAGACCTGCCCAGCAGCAGAGTAGTGTTCAGCCAGCCTCCAAGACTGGCCACTTACAACGAAACTCGCCTCTCCTGGTCTTCTTGCCAAGCATGATATTTTGTTGTATGAAGTATCTTCTCCAGTCAGTTCAGGTCAGCTGCCCCAGTTCTCTGCGTCCTAGACTATGCCATGGGGGAGAATAGAGTGAGAAAGAGATTATGAGCAAGCATGATCCAGCAACAGCTAAAACATTGTGGATTTAGTTATTAACTATTTTCATCACAGATGTAAAACACAGCACCATTTGGACTGCTATGAAGAAAATGAACTCCACCCCATATGGACCCATCACACAGAGGAGGCAAACCACCCCTTGCTGCTAGTTTAGAGCATACAACATGGATACTCTTACGCTGGTGAAGATGACTGCTTGGTGCAGCACAGCGGTGGGGTCGATTTGCAGTGAGGTAGAGCTCTAAGTCCAGTGTGTGGAACAAACTGGCCTGTGTTCACACAAAAACACACTGTTTTGCAGGCTTGCTGCCAAAGAAGCTTTATAGTGCTGCACAGTTTTCCTTCCACTACATACAATAAAAAATCAGTTCTTTAAGAGCCTGGAGACACATTTCCTTATCCACTCATCTCACCTTTCCCTAGAAGTTGTCACTTCTTCATAGACCTTCCTGATTTGAAAAACAAACCAAGAAACAAACAAAACCCACAGTATTCACCTGCTCATGCCATGTCCTGTCCTCACCTCTTTTCTCACTTCTTAGCAGCATGAGGTATCTTGTTGCAGGAGTATATGGCTTGGAACTCTTGGTTCAGTGCTGTTCCCCACCATCCTCCACTGAAATCCCTGGGACCACCATGGGAACACAGGGAAGGCTATGAAGCAGGCAGTGCTTCACCTCAGTTCCAGGCTGAGACATGTTAGCCAGCCCAGGACGTCTCAAAGACATAAATACCGGGAGTCCTACATACCAGGAAGCTCTCTGCAGCAGCTCCTGACTGTCCCTTCCAGGCTCAGAAAAGCAGTTAATGCCTTTAACTCTGGACCTTTTTTACTTCAGTAGGACTGTGTTTGGCCTTAAAGTACACCCTCAGGTACCATGTTAGACTGGGATCTGCTAGAGAGCCATAACATTCCGACTTTTTTCCTATTCACCTGGACTTCTGTTAAGTAGACACCAATTTTGCAAGCACCTAGCACTTCGGCTAGTTAGCCTATTAAAACAAAAGGGTGAAAGAAAGGGTATATAAATGAATGTATAATTTCATGATGTAGTACAAATGCTGTTAAGCTTTGATCAAATGCCACTTTTGTATGCTGGTAGGCTGATCAGCCCACTTTACTGGTTTTTGTCCTTAAACATGGATTCTCCTCCTGTTTGAGAAGGACACTTTGTCTTCTAAATCAGAAAATAAGAAGAATATGTACAAATAGGAAGTCTTTGCATTTTCTAATTATTAAAAGTGCAAAAAGCATTGTGCTGTTTCCCTTACAATTCTGCTTGTATAGGTCAAGCAATATAGCTAGCTGAGACTAATAATTTTTCAGTTGTGCCTCTAAGGAGGCAGAAAGACAGAATGACAGTTACATGCTCTGTGAACATAGGCAAGTGATACCGAAACAGAATCTGACTGGCATGAAAATTTCAGACAACACAGATCTTTGACTAGTGTATAATATATTTTTTTTCCCAAGAACATAATGCAGTTTTCTCAAGAATTGTATGAGATTAAGGGCTCTGCATAAAATCATGTGAGCACTCTAACTCAGTTCCATAGAAGTCCTTAGGGGTCTGATGCATGCAAGAACCTTGCCCAGCTGTGAATTTGACTCTTGTTGTATAAAGCACTCTCAGTCCTGTTATAAAACAATGTTGTCTTAGTTTCAAACAATGTGACAGATTCTCACTTACAGAGGAATGCTTCTGCATTCCCTGTATCTGCATTCTTCTGTATCTTCCCTGTATGAAGCAATTTTAACGTAACCAAAAAATAATTTCTTTTTTGTTTCCCAGATACTTGCACTCTTATTTATATTTAGACGCCTTCTGCAGGGGAAAAAGAGTGATATTACAATATAAAGGCTAGCAACATGTGTGCATTTCTCTGCTTCAAAGCAGTCAGAGGGAAACCACTTTATAGTCAAACATGCCTATTGGCAGGCAGTGAATCCAAATCTCAATGTGTGGGAAACCACATAGAGCTTACTTGCCAAAAAGGCTTTAGGGAAAAAGAAAACATACCACTATCAAACCTTGAAAAATTAACTTGTATAAACTCATGTAAGCACAAGCAAATAGGACAGATTTGCTTCAAAGGTAAACACTTAAGTATCATATTCAAGCAAAAAGATAGTGGGTTTGGTTCCTGTAACTGTTTTTATAGGCAACAGAAGGAACAAACATGACAGGTTGTCCTTTTCCAGTTGCTCCCTCAGTTGCATACAACAGGTCGAGTATGTTTCCTTTCTCCTTTTGCTGTTGCCTAGTCATTAGAAATTTGTCTTTGATGAAACTAGTAGAAAAGACCTCTTTTTTTTTTTCTCAGAAGTTTCTTTTTTCTATTTCTCTTCTTGCTGAAGGATCTCAATGAGAAATTAAAGTAATAACCTTGGCAGCTTCCAAAGGTGCTTGTTGGAGGGTTTTTTTGTTTGTTTTGTTTGTTTGTTTGTTTGTTTGTTTGGTGGAGGTTTGGGGGTCTTTTGTGTTTTTTTTTAAAGAGACATCCACCTTTTCTAAGTTGAATTCAGTGCTAACAATATGTAATATATAAGCAGCTCCTGCATATGAGTTAAAGGTGTGAAACTGGCTTTTTCCTCCTCCCATAAGAAAATAAACAAGGGAATAAACTGTTGCTGAAGTGAGTTGCATGGGGAGAAAAGAAAATTTAGTATTGTCACAATTTGAGAAGACTCTTTTGTTCATTGTTTGGTGAGGTTTATGGATTTCCACCAAGAAAAGTTGGGGTTTTTTTTTGTTTTAGTGCCTTTACAATATATGCTGCATCCTAAAGGACACTTTTGGAAGGTTATGGTCTACCATGGTATCATATTCACACTCAGACTTGAAATGAGCAGGAGTTTCCATGTTTGCCTGGTCTACATCAGTCCCTTTGAAAAGTGATAAGCAGGTCCATAGTGCTGCAAAACTTCAAAAACAGAACACATACTTCGGAAACTGCACTTCTACAACACAGTATTCTTACAGAGATATCAGTGTACAGGAAAGGTGGAGATAAGTTTAGAACCTCAAAAATGAGCCTTCATTTTGCAACAGCTATCAAAACAGAGTGTGTGTCTGTTTCTCTGTCAAAAAAAAAAAAGAGCGTTGTCTCTTTCAGTAGCATAAAACATTAAATTTTAAAAGTATTTTTTTATTATTTTGCTATGGGAAGGGAAACACAACATGCTAGGGAGAAATGGCTCTCTGTGTTGCATTTTCTTCTGTAACCTGTTAGGCTGACAGCCCAGGCATCATGGACCAAGCAAATAAGGTGTCTTTGCAAAGGCAAGGAATAATCCTTGGATTGGAGCTCCACAAATGGACAATGTTTGAACTTGACACTCCCGGGATTTTTGTCCAATGGATGACTTTTAGATGGGATGTGTGGGTGAGACTGCTGGTTGCTGTGCAAGGGATCTCACAGGAGACACACAGCTCCAAGCAGTCAAAACCCTCATGTGTCAACACCTTCCAAGACACCCGGGACAAAGCTGCTACCAGGGCTTTGGCAGAAAGCGTTAGTGAATGTGTGCAGTGGTTTTGGCTGAGCAGACTGGCTTTCCATACCATTTCAGGGGCGGCAGGAACCGACTAAGGGTTTGACATCGAGCCACCAGAGGGAGATATAAGGCCACACGCGTTTGAGCTGTGCCGTCTCCTGTTGTCCAATGACGCGTTCGTAGCCATCTGTGGCGCCATCACAAAGCTCATGCTGACTCAAACTAACTGTTGTGGCAAACAGCAACACCATTAGGCCACCAGCACTTGCTGAAGATGAACATTACTATTTTAACTTTGCATCTGGCAAAGCCAATGCATGTAATCCCAGGGACAAAAAACACCAAAAAACCCCCAAACCAACCCAACCCAAGCCAAACAAATAAACGGAACCACCCCCCCAACAAAAAGCCCCCAAAACAAAATTCTTGTTGTTGTTTTTGTAATAGATATATGCAGCCTGTTGAAGTTTACAACTGTGTCTTTGTGCTCTGCAGACATAATTCATTGTATACGTGTTACTGCTGTACTTTCAAACTGAGATCCAAGAAACCATTAAGTTTCTGCAAATATTTTGTCATGGACCTTTTGGAATAATTCTAATGAAGCTCAGCCTGCTGGGTGTTTTTCTTAGAGTGTGGAATTCCAGGGAATTCATGTTTTGAAAAAATTCCATGAAACATTTCAAAGTCAATTCTACACTCAAAGTAATCCTTCAAAAGCTACAGACCTTCAAAAGTTGTACAGACTACAACAAAAACACTTCATGAACTGCTCTTAAGAAGATGGTTCAGACAAACTCTTGGTTACATTTTTGTTCTCCAGGGATATTCTCTGTCGCTTTATTCTTTGTAGCTGTCTCTTCCTTTTTTATGTCATTCCTAGACCATTCCTAGTTGTAGTGTAAAATGAAGAGGCTCGATATAGTAATAAACTAATAAATAAAAAAGTAAAATAGGTTATAGGAATAAATTAATAAATAAATAATAAATATCATAACAATGAAGTAATAAGTCATAAAGTAATAAAGTAAATGCAGCTGCTTGAAAATTCAAGTTGTCCATAAAAACTTGTAGATTTCTGCTCTGGACCAGAATGAAAAACGCCCCCCAAAATTATGACAAAGTTTATGTGAAAAGATGTTGACCTATTTTGACAATTTTCACGGAAATAGGACTTTTCAGTAATTCCAAATGTAAGTCTTTTCAGGCTGCATCAGTAGCAGCAGTAGAACAGTATGAGAGGAGAGCAGTGCTATTTCAGATGTGGAATGGTATCAGACAGATTTTAATAGTTGCTTTTGTGACAAGTATGTATTTAGGCTGGAAGTTTGAAGAATCCCTTACTGGTAGAGGAATAGGATTGTGGGATATCTTATCAAAGGAAATATTTTGGCCCCAAGGCTTCAGTTAAAATAGATGTCAGAATGACTATTGAAAAAGGTTTATCCTGACATAGCTACCCAAGTTCACAAGTGACTAGTTTTTATCACTTCTGCGTTTCTACAGAGCAGTTGGTTCAGAATTTCCTATTAGCAAATGTGCTGAAAAAGGTAAAAAAGCAATTCTAAGGCCCTCAGACTTCCCCCAGATATTCTTTCTGTGGTATTATAGCCATCTCTGCTACTGTCATTCTGTTGCAGGAGAAGAGGTCCAAAAGTAGAATTCCTGTCCTTCTTGCTTCATCACTGTAGCACTAGGGCTTGGAGTGACAATGTGTGAATAATCAGTTTTCTCTAGACAAAACTGGACGCTTCTCCTTTTTTCTCTTGGCTATTTTGCACACATGGGCGCACACACACACAAACAGCCACACCGCCCCACACTTTTACATACATATATATACTACATTTACTTTTGTGTTCCCACCTAAAATAGTGAAAGCATGGCACATGTTTGCTGCACAGGGACACTGGAGACAGCCTTCTATAACCTAGGAAAGTCTCCGCTTTTGTGCTGCTTTGAACTTTTGCTGTAGTTCATAACTGATGTGGCTGCTTCACTCTCACAAAAGCATCTGAAAAAAAAAAACCTATAGTTTTGTGCCTCAGATATTTTGGATCTAAACACTGTCTCATGTTAATCACACATAGCTGAAATTAAATTTTTTTTTTTTTTTTTTTTGGTGGGTGTGGAGGTGGTCTGATGGTCCTACTTTTTGTAAGTATGGTGAAGATAGTGGAGAGTACATACTGGTTAACAAAAGAGGCAAATAATTAAAATCTTAGGGACTGAAGTCTTCTTTAGGGCTGCTAATGGGAGAATGGAAAAATTTCAGCCTGAAGGATGTTGAATGGGGCGATAGTTCAGTTCTTCCAGACACTGAGCATCTCTGAGAATCAGCATATTTTCCCCTTTCACTGAAAGCTGCTGTCCATAAGGACTAGGCAATTTTTCTGAGTCAGGATACAGCATGGCAAGAATTCCCACTGCTGCTGCAGCAGCATCCAAAGCTACTGTCACCAAGTGCAGGCTCACAGAGAGACACAGACAGCACCTGCTCAACTTCTGCTCTTTCTGTTTTGCCCCTACGTGAGTTGTCCATACAACCTACAAAAGGGCAGAAGGAATGAAAGTCCTGCAATCTACCAGTGTTGACATTGATTGCTGCGAGGGTGACTGGACAATCTTTGGTGATGGCTGGCATGAATTACAAAGAGCAACTAGTAAAATACAGACATTCGTCTGTGTAGCAGGCCTGATATTTAGAAATGGAAGTAAGACAATAGTTTGATGCATGTGTTTGTCTGGAGTTTGTCTGATCTATGCTGTCAGCACGCACTTACATGAGTTATATGATGTTTTGAAGTTTCAAACTTGCTCTAAGCATAAATCTGTTTAATGATGCAGAAGTTTTGACTGGTCTTCATAAAACCCTTGAGATGCAAGAGGCTTTGTCAGGATCTGCTTCTTGTTATCTGCTCACCATTGCTAATCAAGCAAATGACTTGCTGAATTGTACCACTAGAGCCGGCACAAAAGCTGTGGCTTCCTTGTCAACAGTGTCACAGAAAGGGAGCTGGGGGTCCCAGTCCTTGTCAAGTTGAACATGAGTGAGCAGTGCCCTGGCAGCCAGCAGGGCCACCCGTGTCCTGGGGTGCATCACATACAGCATGGCCAGCCAGGCGAGGGAGGGGATTGTCCTGCTCTGCTCTGCACTGGAGCGGCCTCATTGAATACCATGGGCAGTTTTGGGTTCCTCGACATAACAAAGGTATTAAGCTCCTATAAGTCATCCAAAGGAGGGCAAAAAAGGTGGTGAAGGGCCTTGAGGAGAAGCCCTATAAGGCCTAAAATAACATTTGCTTTGTAATGATGCTACAAATTGAACTTTTTCCCCCGTTCTTTCTAGTTGCTCATGTTAACTATGCTTGCAAAATCAAATGTAGCCTTGTTGTGGTTTTTTTTGTTTGTTTTGTTGTGTTTTTTTGGTTTGTTTTTTTTTTTTTCCTCCAGAATAAAACTCTGAGTGAGGAAGATGCTTAAGCACATGCTGAAGTACAGGCTGCAGTGCTTTATTGAAAATTTGTAGGTGTAAGAACATGTTTAACCATAAACATATACTGAAGAGCTTTCCTAAACTGAGACTTTTCCCCAGAACAGTAATTACTTAGATAGCAACTGTAATACAAGCTTAGTGATGCTCTGAATTGAATTAGTGAACCCACACTGCTATTAGGGAGAGAAATTATTTTTCATTTTATGTTTAAAATGCAGATAAACATGAAAAGAAAGAAAAGCAGCATTTTCTTATACAAAGGGGTCACGTCCTGTTGTTCAATATTTTGAAGTGTAAACACTAGTTCTGTTATTAAAATGACAGGGTGAGACATGGGAGTTTCAAGAAAACTGGATATTAAAATCAAGGAGTCTGATCACATAATAAAGGTGAATTTAGGTCATTGGCCAGTGGTCAGTTAGGATGGCCTGCTTGCTAGGGGAGAGACTAAATGGTACAAAGGGAAGTTTTCAATGCGTCACTTTTCAGAAAGCCAAAAATTATCAGCAAGCTGTACTGTCTAGAAATATCTGAGTTCCAATCACAGATTTCAGTGCAAATCAGACCTCTTTGTTAGGCACTGCTCAAATTAGGGATGCATTGAAGTAATCAGTATTCTCTTCAATTTTTTTTTAAATTGTTCTTTGTTTTTTCCCTTCATTTTCATTGCTAAGGACTCATTCAGGAGCCTGATACTGAAGTGCATGTACTGGGGAAGAGGCAGGAAATTTCTTCTTGTACTGTGAGTTCAGATACCCATATACCTGATTGTAAGGTGCCACTGGTCAAAGCTGTCCACGCACACTGTAGATTTTAGATTTGACTTCATATACAGTAAAAAGTGGCAAGTGAGCATGGGAAAGATATGCACCGGATAATTGGCCTAGAAGATGCTTGAAAAATTGGCAAGAGCTTGGGGTCCAAGTGCTTATAAAAAGCAATACAAGGCATAGCATGTGACTGGCTACTAGTCATGTCCCTCTGAAATACTGACACTGTGGCCAAAAGTGTGTAATGTCTTTACTAATGACCTGCATGATGGGACAGTGTGTTCTCAGCAAGTTTGAAGATGCTCCCAGGCTGAAGAGAATGTCAGATACACTGGAGAAGAGGGCTCCTTTTTAGAGGGACCTTGACAAGCGAGAGAAATGGGCTGATGAGAACCTCCTGGAGATGAGCATCAGCAAATGTCAGCTTCAGTTTGAGTTCCCCAGTTCTTCTCAAGACAGACACTGAGCCTGTGCAGCAAGTTCAGTGGAGGCCACAGATGCGGAGAAGGCTGGAGGATGGCACAGGGCAGGAGGGGCAGGAAGAAGTGGGGTTTTTTCAGCTTGGGAGTGAAAGGGAGTTTTTCTGCCTGCCATCAGTTCCTTTGTGGCAGAGCACTGAAATAATGGACTCCTCTCAGGGATGCACCGAAGGCAAAAGACAGTCATTGCGATATGGAGCTCTCACAGAGGATTTAAAGATACCCATCTTTCCTGGGAGGGTGCTCAGTGCCTAGGAAGGGATGCCCAGCAAGGCTGAAGGTTCTCCACTCTCAGGCATCTTACCAACTTCATAGCCCAGAGAAAAGAGATGAAATGTCAGGTTGGCCCACGTGTTAAGTAGGGAGGAATCTATGAGCCAGTAGATGGGCTTTTCATTAAAAAGCGAGAAATCTGGGTTCTTGAGCAAGTTCTTCCAAGACAGAATATTGCTGTTCGTGTTTTTACTGTTGTTTTGCCTACTATACCCCCTTGCCCTAGGAGCTGTGCAGAGACAGGAGTTCTTGTCCTGTGTGTGTGCTTTATGTTGAAGTAATTGGGAGTATGAGATCCTTCCTCAAGTCTGAGCTCCAGTCAGGCACAATTCAGGCGTTTTTCTTCGCGAGGAACTTGCTGGGAAACACGTGAACTAGCCCGCGTTTTTGCAGATCTCCCGTGAGCAACACCGTGCACTTCGATTTACGAAAGTACCATGCGACGTGCATGGCAGACAACACACAAGACAGAAACTGGGGGAAAGATGTAGACTTGCTGATGAAGGGACGATATTCCTTTTTCTAGGGGCCAGGGAAGCCGCTCCAGACTCGGAGCCCCCGGGCCCGGNGAGCACGCCCGGGCGGGTGCGGCCGCTGCTGCCGCCGCCGGGCGCGGAGAGGCGCGCGGGGAAGGAGGCTTTCCTTCCCTGGCTTCCAGCCTTGCGGTGGACTACCCATGCTGTCTCGGCGGACAGGCATGGTCGCTGGGCTGGGTGTGAAAATATCTGGCCGGACCTTGCTCGGTCCGCTCTCAGGGTTTGTGATCCGGTCATGGCAGAAGGCAGCCGGCAGATGAGACCATCAGTAATCGGGTAGAGCATAGGGTGACACAAACACAGCTCGGGGTAGCAGTCCAGAGCTGCTGGTGTTTTCAGTTTGCAGATCTAGACAGTATCTGCTCAATATCTGTTTGCAGCAGACAAGATAAAGTAGCTTCTTAGCACCCTGCAGTTTTGCAAGTAAAAACATGGACTCAGTTTTTGCTGTGCATTAGCTTAAATGAATTTGAGGTCAGCCGAAGCTTAGATGCATTATTCTTATATTTTCTTATTCTTGAGCCACATCATGACTGGCACGGATTGTTGGGGAGTGATATGTCCTTACTCCTAGGAGGAAATACGTATCTTAGCGTGCAAACTTCTCTCAATGTAAAAGAAGTAGTACCAATACACTTCTTTTCAAGCCTTTCCTTCTTGTAGCCAATATTCAGCTTTTCTTTCCTGCAGCAGCTGAACATTCTCCTTTGTTATCCTGCAGTATTTCTTGCAACAAATGCTCTTCATTTGCATAAATAATGAACGCACTGTTCCACTTTTGGTATTGTGTTAATCTTTGAATCTTTAAAAACCATAATTTCTCAGAGCTACTGTATGTGTGTGTGTAGGTGTGAGGAAGCCATGCTTTGCATTCAGTTATCCACAGGTCTTAGCTCCTAGATACTCTCTTGGGCTTAGTGGGAACTGAACTCTTCAAGCATTTTGCTGTAAATGTATGGCACTTGGAAGATTGTTTTTTCTCTGAAGTTGGAAGGACTTTGCCTGTTTAACAGATAATCAGTACTGTTTACCACAGGTGTTACCAGACAAAGGCTTGAGAGGAGTTAAATAGTGTGATCATGAGGCTATTGTGTAATCAGGCAGGTTAGCCATGGGCAAGGACCATTCTTCAGCTGCACAGGAGCTAGTAAAATGTATTTTTAGAGGTGAGGTCTGTCCACAGACTGAAAGCTGCCACAGGCATTCAGGCCTGTCTAAATGTGAGTCTGTGAAAATCTTGAGTCTGAGGGAGTCACAGCCTGTAAAATCTAGTCTGTAAAAGCTTCAGCACCTACCCAAACTCCTTGGTGATTCAGTGGGATCTGTGTTTCACTTGCTGGTGTGGCCCAGCTTCTAAGTCCTATCTCACTCTTGCTAACTTCGGCCTCTGCTTTTCTGATCAATGATACTAGATGAATTTCTGAATTTGTTACTGAGATGAGAATAGTCATTATACTTTGAATAAATGTTACTTCTGTGCCCACTGAGATGTTGATTGCTTCTCTTTAGCCTGTGGGAGAGGAAAAAGGGCAATTTAAGAAAGTCATGATCTGCCTCACATTCATAACTTTTCCTTCCATTTTGCCTTGTATAAGCACTTCTGCTGGCTTTAAGCAGATCTCACTGTGAGCATAAATTTTCTTCAGGAATTATGCAGAGGCATAATTCCTGAAGGCTTAGGTTTGTAGGTGTTTTGCTGACATGATTAATCATGCAAATAATTCTAGGGGCTTCCATGCTGGACTGCTTATCTGACTAGTGACAAGAAATATATGACATCTAAGTAGAAACCCATGGAAGCAGATTAACTGGGAGACAAAACCTCAGCAGAGGCATTCAGCTGGCTTTCCTCACCTCCCTGCAGAAGACAAAGTGGGGCACTCAACCTAACACTACTTGTTGCTCATGCTGTACCCATGTGTCCTCTCATAAATTCTGCAGGGCTGTCACATGTTTCCCATGCTACAGCTGCAGAAGAGGCAGGAGAGCACTGGCCCACAGCTGGCAGAAGTGGGCTCTGATGTAAAGAAATAGCAGTGCACTTGTTCAAGTATACAAGTCTTGCTGGGCAGCCCAGATGTTTGCATTACAAGTACCCTGTCACCTCTTGGCATGTGTTTCACTGTCTTCAAGTGCAGATATAATGGGCAAAAGTTAAGAAGCCCATGTATTTGAATGAGCCAGCTTTGCAGTCATGGAGGATAGAGATGTCTTTTTCCTTGCACAATTGAAGATGTGACCATTTGGCAAGCCTGGGTGTGTATGTGTGTGTGTGTGTGTGTGTTGAGTGTGTTGACCACAGGCAGGCACTTTAACTCTTTTGTTATTTCTTGAGACTGTCGCAAAGCAATATAATGAGACTAGTAATATCTTATTTGTGTTTCTGTAGGCACAAATTTGTTCTGAAAAAATATGTTTCTACTGACCAAAGTTTGTTTAAATGTACTGAGCAGGGTGCCTAAAATCCATTTAATCTAATGAGCAAATAAATTTTATTTTTATAAGTATGTGAAGTGCAGAAGATTTGAAAAGCATTTTTCATAAATATTCATCAAGTCAAACTGCTTAAGGTTTTCTTTTAAATGTAAGCAACTTAAAAATACATTTGAAGACCCGAGTTAAAAATAGTTGACTTGCTGTTTGCCTGCACCAAGAAGTCTATTTTTGTCTTTATTCAGTCGCTTGCACATAGGCATTTCTGGGGGATGTTTCAGGCCTCTTTTGTAGCAATCCAGCCCCTAGATTTGTGTGTTAAATCATTTTGGTTTGGTTAGCAGTCACATTTCTTCCTGATATACAGATGTTTCTAATCGTATCGATAGGGAAGGAATAAAAAAGTTTATTCTAACCTCTAAACATGTTTTCAGCTCACATGTCACTCTTTGAATAATGACATGATTTCACTGTCACTTTTAAAACTGCACTGAAATTCAGGGGAATGCCCAGACTTGAAACCTCCTTTTAATACATGACTCTCCTTTGTACTTATGGTTGATAGATTTTCCCAACACTACTGAAAATAAACCCCATCGATAGTTCACTTTAAATGGTTTTATCTATAAACATTGGTTTGAAGCTAGCTAAGATTGATTAATGTATCTCTTAAAAATAAAAGATGTGACACTACCTGGAAATACTGTTTTTAGAGTTCATGTGCATGTTCTGTTGAATTAAAGCTGTATAGAGTGAAGGAATTTATCTTTCATTCTCATATATATGTAGATATTTAAAGTTGTATAAATTCTATGTTTAGAACATGATATAAGCAGAAATAGATTTTATGTATTTATATGTGTTCAGTGCATATATTTATATGAAAACTGTCCATGTAAAGCAGGTATATGCAGTGTGGAGGCAGGGCTGATATGTCTTCAAATTACTCTGTTATTTTGTAGTTTGCAAGAGAGTCCTGGTTTTGTAATCTGAAAACAATCAACCTCAGTTCAGAATCTCTGAAATTATTTCTTTGTGTTTCTTGGATAGTACTTCTTGTTGGGCTAAGTATACTGCTGGAGGTCTGGACAATTGATCCTAATGAAGCAGCCTTCCTGAGTGATTCTTTTGGGATTTCATCTGTGTTGCTACTGTGACAGCTGCTTGAATTGTGGGGGTTTCTCCTTTCTTCCCCTCTTGTTTGCAGGGGTTTAGCTGCCTTGCCACTAGCTCTGACAATTAGAGGGTGGTGTTTCTACCTGGCTTCTGCAGGCTTAAATTTGCAGCCTCTCCAATCTGCCTCTCAATCATCCTAACAGCCAAATTCTTGAGATGCTAGAGGGCTCCGTTAATGTGAGCACTTACCTTTCTGCTTGTCTGGGGCCCAATCCTGCACCCTTGAAGCAGGTAGGTTTTTTGATACTGCCCCTGATACTTGTGAAGTCTGTGTTGTGACAGGGACCTTGCATTGACAGAAGGGTGCAGCTTTCCCCCACCTCCCCCACACACCACTGTTTCTATTTGCATGCTAGAAATAATAAGGCTGCATGACCTTCCCATCTTGGTGCACATACGGACTTGCGAGGTCAATGTTTTGAAAGGAATGACTTGCGTGAGGAAGGTGAGCAGAACTTGCCTCTGTTTTTCCTTTGTGCCAGTCAGGCTGTCCAGGTGCTTCCATGTGTATTGCCAGCAGCAGCAGCAATTGCAGGTATGGATAGTTTTCATCCAGAATATTGGATGAAATACATCGGAATATCTGCTTTGCAAGATGCAATTCAAAATACATCTAAACATGAAATGGGATGATTTAAGTCTTTGCAGGGAAATGAAAATCAAGAACCATGGAATAAATAATTATTTTCAGACAACCTGATAGCCATTTCCTTTACATGTGTGTATCTATAATTTGTGTAAGGATTTCACTTTTGTGCTTATTAGTAATGTGTTTTGATTGCCTTCTTGTAGCAAGTATAATTATTTATTTGATTGTGAGCATTTCTTCTTGTCCACAAATAGGACAAAAGATTGTGTAATGCTCTGGAATATCGTAGGTATATTGCTGGTGTCAGGCCAAGATCATCTTCAGCAACGAGATACATATCTAAATAGAATGCATTATGGTCATTACCTTAATAAAATGTGAGTCATGCACACCAGCACTTTCATTCTTAAAATACTTCAGTAAACTGGTATATCCGTTTGCCAATGGATAGAGCACACTGTTCACTGAAGAAAAATCTGTTGCTGTGTGGACGGATATTCTCCAACATCTTCCCTGAAGCTCTGTGCTTGATTTAGCAATTTATGCGTGAGCTCACTAATGAACATTTTAAGCGTGCTTGCAGGATGTGCATTATCACCAAGTTTTAACTAAAACTACAAAAGTTCAACTATTGTAAAATACATTCTGACTTAACAAAGTCCTAGATTTTAAATGAGACTGTTGGCTAAATATATCTGTTTGTTCTGGAGGGCAGACAAAAAACCTGACTGCTTTATAGCAAACTCTGTATGTGATGGTCCTGTAGCTATTGGGAAAAGGCAGCAACTGGTACCACAAATTGCTCCAAAACCAGCATTCAAGCGAAGGCTTCTGAGTAGCAGTTTATGACTCAGAAAAACTTTCATGTTCTATCTTGAAAAATATATGCATGCTCTGGGAAAATAAAAGGGAAAGTTGAAACTGTACGAGCTGTCAGACCATGTCATGCGTGTCCATGCAAGAGATCAGCAGGTGAGTCAGAAGGAATTTGGGAAGTATTGCATTTGGGGGATGCTGTGGTACTTCTGTATTTCAAATGGATTTTCTCACTCGCAGGGAAGAAGCAGTCACTACAGGGACATGTAAGGAACATTCAAAAATATCAACCTCTGACAATGACATAAATTCCAGATGAAATAAAAACTTCTAACGTTCAGTGTAATTCCATACATTTCTATAGATTCTGAAAACAATTTTCTAATAATGATTTTTAAAAACAGTTCAAAAAAGAACATTTAAAAAGCCCTAATCTCTTCACAGTACTGCATCTTCTCTTCATCCTGCTATCAAGTCTATTACAGTAACAGTCAAAATTAATTTATAATCCACCTGCTTTCTGACAAGAACAGTTGTCAGTTTTTTAGCTGATATCTCTATGTATGTGTTTGTACTGTCTTTGTGTGAAAGAACATTTGGGAGCTGAGCAGAGGAAGGGAATCTGATTCATAACAGGTGAATAGGAACTCAATTAGGTTTTGGTACAGCTGTCCAAAACATTCAGTCTTTCTTTTGAGGGCAGGGTATATACATGGTGACTGCATTCTTCTTTCTTCTCAGCTTTCATGTTTGCTAGTTCATTGTGCAAGGCTGGTGCAGAACATTTGATTCTGCTGTACTTCTTCTGCACTGAAATTTGTATAAGCACAGAAAATATGTCAACCCCAGACAGTAAATGTATTTTGATTTCTTCCATCAATGAACATCATCTACCATCAAGCACATTTCCACGAATCAGCTGGCAGCTAAAATTCTTCAGTATTGCTTTTTAAAAACAGCATTTATATTTACAGTGATCTTTTTATAAAAATTATTTTGAAGTGCAGAGTTTTATGACCAGCTGCTCTCAAGTATTCCTGCTTAAGAATCCAGTACTGCATATTCTGTGAACAAACAATTGGTACAAAATAAAACTTGTGGTTCCTGCAGAGTATCTTACTGGCATGTGTTGCTTCCTTCATCCTAAAAGTGGGTGGCTTCTTCCATTTTGTGTGCGATGGTGAAGCATCTGCAGTTTTTGCTTGCTTCTTTGAGCTTCTTTCTACATTACTATCAGCTTTTGACAGTGTTTCTGAGATGAGGGAGAGCAAGCTGAGTAGAGGAGGGTTGTGCTGTTGAACAGGCATTGTTTCACAATGTGCTGAAGAGTTTTATTTCTGCTGCTGGTGGCAGAATAATAGTGGTATCATATTATTGCTAGTTTTTAACACATGCTTTCCTACAGATGGTGGAGATTAACACTGCAGTGCCTGTTGTTTGAGTTGCAGTGCTGAAAACAAAAGCTTTGCCACAGCTGCTTCAGCCGCAGCAAGGCAAGGGCCCCCGGAGACCTTTGGCAGAATCTGGTCTCTGTGCATCACTGGCCAAGAACAGAAGTTTATGAACAGTTCATTTGTTTATTTATGACAGCTGGTTGTTGTCAGTGGTCCCTTGCAGGTCATACATGTTTAAACTTAATCAGAGAGAGTTCCTGCCCTTTTGGTTGTTTTCTACCTAAATGTTTTGCTGAGCACTATACAAGGTAGGGAAGGTTTTAACGAATGTTTTCTATTAGATGCATTGATTGTGTGGTCAGAAACCTCAAGCACCATAAGGAAGTGGATCCTAAATATTTTGGGCTAAATTGCTTCTCTGATACATTTTTGAAAATATCCAAAATTCTGATCTATATTAGAGTGTGTTTCTGTACTGAAGAAAGCAGCAAAACTTGCATTGACTTTCACTGACACAAGAACAGTCCCTGAAGCTATTGTTGTAGTTCAGCCTAAATTGCATTGGAAAGTGGTTTGGGATATTTCAGTGAATATTCTGAAATAATATTTCTCCCTTGACATCTGGTAAATTGCATAGCTGAAAGTTTCAGGATGTATGTGTATTCACTTTTAGATCAGGTGTTTTGGTCCACTTCATGCACATTTCAAAATGCATCCTTATAAAGTGTAGTAATGCTTCAATAGTAATCAAGATAAGATGGAATATTAACAAAATGCAGTTTTTTTTACTGCAGATATGAAACCTTTCTATTAACAGTGAACCGAAGATTATGGTGGAAATGAGTACATGGGGAAATGACTGTAGTGGATATTCAAGCCTTTTTGGGATTCATTTTAATATTAAGTTTGAATTAAAAACAAAAACACAGTGGAAGTTATTTATGGAGTATTTTCCAGATTTTTGATAAGGTTGAAGTTGTAAACTCTCAGGTGGTGAATATTCTTTTCAAAACCACAGTTAAATAAGAAAAGTAATACTCTTACGAGAAGTTATTGGATTTTTTGCTGAAGATCACTAGTATTTTTTGCACTAGTATCAAGCTGATAAATACATATTTCAAAAGATCCTGCGGCAAATTTAAGTAGGTATAAATCTTGGCAAAAATACCAATATTTGAGAACAAAGATACATCCTTAACACAACACAGATGAAAATAGTTGCTTTTCCAATTGTCTTCTCCAAACATTTTTGCTGGAAGCTTCAAGATTGCTGAATGGGTATGGATATCTGGACATTTGAGTCTTTTTAGTTTGTCCATTTTCTTGTTAAGAAGTTGTAGGAGGAAGAGGATGAATGATTCATAGGTGTCTTTGAAAATCTATCTGGTTTTTGCTAAAAGAACAAAAATCAGGAGTGGTCTGCAGGTCCACTGGCTGGGCACCATAAAATTATTATAAGCCTCTTGACTTTCAGGTAATTTGTTGCTACAGCATGTTGTGTGAGTCACATAGGTTTCTGGTGAGTAGCTGGTACTGGACTTGTGACTTTCTCTTTTCTTCAGCAAGACCTGCTGTGTCATGGAGAACCTTGTAGGAGATATAACTTCCTTCCCACCCCTCAGTGACTGTGGATATACCTTCAATAACACCAGAAACCACATAAAACTAAAAGGAGTATCCAAACACTTCTTACTTCCCAGTGCATAGAAAAGGCATGCCATGGCTTGATAGATGCTGTGCTTGAGTATCTCTGTTCAGCTGGAGTGAGTTTTTGTCCAATTGTGGTAAATAAGGGTTTTGTCTCTGGCTTAGAGCCACATTTTCAATCCTTTAATTTACTTGGGATTTTCTTTTGGCAGGACGGGATGTTCTGCTCTGTCTGCGAAAATGTCTTACTTTATTGACAAGTTATGAAGGTCAAGAGAAACAGGTTTGTATTCAGAGACATCATCAGAAAATGAATAGCAAGGGATCTAAGGGAATAGAAGTAGTCCATTTACAAATGCAAATCAAATTTAAACCTCCTTCAGGGTTTTAACTATAACTGGTCATACTTTTAATTTTCAGTTCTCACCTCTTTTCATATATAATTTCTGTTCTAGGAGGCCAATTTTCTACTTCTGATAATGTTGTCCAAATGTAGAATAATGTATGATCTCTTTACAGGTGCAGTCAGAATGGATACTTTAGTCCTGCTAGTGGTTTGCTGTAGTGATTTTGATCACTATTGCTTCTGATTAGATCCACTGACTTTGAGACTTAAATACCAATACAAAGTTATATTTGTGGTCTAATGCTGTCTTAACTGTACTAACTAACTAACTCTGTGTCCCAGAAAACCTCTCAGCTAAAAAAATATGCTGTCATCTTTTAATCTCACTGTTACTGGCAAAAGAAGTTTATTCCATACTTCGGAGTTGCCAGTGTTTCTTTAATTAACATTGTAAGACAGTTACTTATGGCAGACATTTATACAAGAAAAAAGATAGTGATAAAAACCCTGTACTTTTCTTTAAAACTTTCTCTGTTTGGAGGGATTTGCTATTTCTGCATCTCTCAAGAAATTCAATATTTGCTTTAATAATACAGAGTAAATATTGACTGCCGTATTGTGGCATTGATTTAATAAATCCCTTTGATATTAACCTACCTAACTTTTTGGCATTACTCTCTTCTAAAATGGCTCTCCTGACCGTGGGCCAATTGTAACCACCTTTGTCACTCTTAATTAACATTTACTCTCCTCACAGTTTCTCTCAACAAATTAATCTACTGCAACAGCTTAGTGGCAGATGAACTTTAAAATGATGGTGTATCTCCACTACCTTTCAGTTTTGTTTTTTTCAACATGCCTTTAACTGAAAAGATCATGTTTCCACAAGTACAGGCACATTTTGGTTTTTTTCAGGTTTTCTTTTTTTTTTTTTTCTTTTTTCACTAGCAAAACATTGACGCTTAAAACAACTTTTTATTTCCAATATATATTGCAAAGTGGGAATTTATTATTCAGAATGCTGTATTATGTTTAGTAACCTGGCTAGCAAATAATGATATCAATTCATGTAACACACAAAGAACTGATACGCAGATGATTGCGTGGAAAATGCTTTAGTTTCCCCGTGTTATTTAGCACAGGCAAAACATAGGCAAATGACAAAAATTTTATTAAATACAATACATTTACTGAAACACTGACATACAGTATAGAAGCAGGAGAAATAGATGTAGAGCTTTTATTTATGCAGAAGAAAAATAGTTATCAATAACTAGAATCTCTGCTAGGCAGGCAGATGTTTGATAACCTTAGTTTCTCTTTGTATATAGGTTATCTGTAGCTCAAGACCAGTATTGCAAATTTTGCGTTTGCTTGGTTTTCTAAGGTTTCAATTTTCAAGGTGATTTTAGATCTGTTTTCCTGACATATATTCTAGTTTCCTTTCTTATATTTTGTGAGAGTCTGTTGTTCTTTTATAAATATGGTATTTTTCTCGAGGAGAATAAAATAGCCTTGTTCTTTTTGCTTTGAGGATAGTGCCTGCCTTAGCATAATATATTGCATTTCTTTCCTCAAGTGTAGGTCAGATAGGCCTTTTGTTTTAGTAAGCTGAAGTCTTCATTGTCCTGGAAAGTGAACGGTCTGTTTATCTTCATCCACCCAAGAAAGACTTTTTCTAAAGTCTTTTTGGTGAAGGAGATGCATTTGTTTACTTGTCATTGGAATTTCATTCACTGTTCCCCGTAAGAACATGCTGGTGGCGAATTTGGAGTGGGGAGCATTTACACAATACTGTCTGTTATTATAACAGTGAAATTTGAATCATGGACCTTTGCATCATCAGTGTCAGCTTAAGCCACGATTGCACACGGGTACATTACTCTGAGTACTTTTAAAAATCTCTTGCAGTTCAGTTTCAGATTCAAAGAAAATTGACCAAAGTGTATCCAGGCAATTTGCACAGAGAGATCACATTAGAAATTATCAGAATCTGGTTTAAAGGCGAACCGTATGAGTTTTACTTATGTACCTATGCAGTCTTTGCTACTTACATGCTGTAAAACAGAAGGTTTAAAATCAAAGTATTTTAGGAATCATCATGAAATAGGATTCTGGGCTTTGAAGATTCAGACCGTAGCTGTTTATTGATTTGGTGTTCTGAAACAGTCATCTGGCAGAAACGATAAAATGTTGGAGACTCCATGGCCTTGAAGTCTTGTTAAGCTGGGTGCAGCTAAACAATGTGCATTTTATATAGTCAGATTCAAGTCATAGTTTTTCAAACAAGGACTATACCTTATGACAGAAGAACAGGATTTGGAGTAATGTGGAAACAGCCACTGTGGAAAGAAATCACAGTTCATGAATACATGCAAAGACTAGAGCCTTCTTTGGTGTAGGAACTAAAAGGACATTCTTTTGAAAATCTACTGGTATTTGGGGCTTCTTATTCATAAATATCAGAGTTTCGTCTTGCACATGTCTATTTTTTTGTGTGTGTGAACACTAGAAAATTAGACAATAGGGAGATTTCAGGGGAGAGCTACAAACCCAACTGAACGACAGGAAACGAGTTCCAAGAGGTTCAGTCTACTGTCTCTACAGTGGGCTAAAGATGGTATAATAAGTTTCTATTAGAGGAAGATATCACTTGAGAATTTAAAAGTGAGACTTTTTACACTCTCTGATTTTCCCACAAGAATTTTGCATCCTGAGATCTCTGGGACGAGGCCTAGGAGCTATCTGGTCTGTGCAGATCTTCACCTTTATAGGGAGAAAATTCATGGGGACAAGAGTCTATTAGACTTCAATCTGGCCAGTGCTGTAAATGACAAACAAAAGGGCATTTAAAAACGTTTTAACAACAAAAGGAAGACCAGAGATAATGCTGATCTGTTGCTTGATGAGGTCAGACTCCTCACAAATAGGGACATCACGCAGCACAGATTTTTAATACCTTCTTTGCCTCTGTCTTCAACTCTGATTATGGGCTCTGGGAACCCCAGAGCCCTGTGTTGAGAGGCCGTGACTGAGGGGATAACCTTCCAGCTGACTCTGAGTTTGTTCAAGACATGCTGCTCCAGCTGGATGTGCATAAATATATGGGGCCTGATGGGGTTCATCCCAGGGTACCAAAAGAGCTGACCCATGTCATTGCAGGACCTCTCGCCGTTATTTTTAAAGTGACTTGGGAGTCTGGAGAGGTCCCAGTTGACTGGAAGCTGCCAAACGTTGTCCCAATTTCAAGAAGGGAAAGAAGGAAGACCCTGGTAGTTACAGGTCTGTCAGTCTCAATTCACTGCCCGGTAAAATTATGGAGAAGGTTATTCTAGGAGTAGTTGGAAAACACTTGAGAAACAACACAGTCATTGGTCATAGACAGCAAGAGTTCACACCAGGGAAGTCCTGCTCAACCAACTTAATTTCTTTTTATGACAAGGTCACCCAACTAATTGACCAAGGGAAGCCAGTATATCTGGTGCTTGTGGATTTTAGCAAAAAATTTGATACTGGCTTTCACAATATCCTTCTGGACATAATGCTTAACACACAGCTAGACAAGTCCATAATATGACCTTGTGAACAGCTTACTGATGGGACTGACTCAGAGTTACATGAGGTTACATCAGGCTGGTGACCAGTCACCAGTGCTATTACCCAGGAGCCAGTTTTGGGATCAGTGCTGTTTAATGTTTTTATAATCAGAACACAGAAATCAAATGTACATTTATTTGTCAATGATACTAAACTAAGAGCAGCTGTAGACTCCCTTGAGGGTAGAGTGGCTGTACACAGAGATCTGGGTAGACTAGAGGGCTGGGTAATCACCAACCATATGAAATTTAACAAGAGCAAGTGCTGTATTCTCTACCTGGAATGAAGTAACCTTGGTTGTATGTACAAACTGGAGGATAAGAGGTTGCAAAACAGCTCTGCAAAAAAATCTGTTTATGTTGATGACAGATTGAGTCACCAGTGCCCTGGCAGCCAGGAGGGCCAGCCCTCCCCATGTCCTGGGGGGCATCAGGCACAGCATCGCCAGCCGGGCAAGGGAGGGGATTGTCCTGCTCTGCTCTGCACTGGGACAGCCTCACCTCAAGTGCTGGGGGCAGTTTTGGGTGTCACAATATGAGAAGGGCATGGAACTGCTGGAGTGTGTCCAGAGGAGAGCGACTAAGGTGGTGAAAGATTTCAGGGGCAAAATATATGAGGAAAAGTTCAAGTCACTTGCTTCCCTCAGCTTGAAGAAGAGAAGGCTGAGGAGTAACCCCATCACAGTCTACAACTTCCTCAAGGGGAGCAATCTCTTCTGTCTGCTGAACAGTGTTAGGAAACGCGGAAAAGGAATGAAGCCATGTCAGGCAGGTTCAGATTGAACATTTTGAAAAGTTTCTTCTCTGAAAGGGTGATTAATCACTGGAACAGGCTCCCAAGGTAAGTGATCACAGCACCAAGCCTGGCAGAGTTCAAGGAGTGTCTGAATGATGTCCTTAGTCATATGATTTAGCTTTAGGTAGTCCCGCAAGAAGCAGGGAGTTGAACTTAAAGATCCGTGTGGACCCCTCTAAGCTTGAGATACTCTGTGATTCAACCAGCTATGATCTCAAGAAAAAAGAGAGACATTATGAAATGCTTAAGACATATATTTGCTGAGAGGTAACACCTGATTTTGTTTCAGCATTTCAAATTTGTCAAGGTGTTTACTTTTTGTTCAGATCTCTTGCCTTGACACTTGAGTGACATAAAGGTTCTCTGTAGACCATTTATGAATATCTTTCTAAGGACTAGATTGTCCTCTTTTGCCTTGTCCACAGCTGTAAAGGTTTCTGATATTTGTCTCCTGCCATTGTTCTGTTGTTGCTGTCATACTTCTGTCATTCATTCTGAAACTCAATGAATTATGGAAGACTTGGGGGGATGATGTTGGTAGGGTACCAGAGGAAAATTAAGAAAAGTTGAGTTGTTACTATGCTTTAAAACTATAGCTTTTGCAAGAACATTTCACCCCATGCAAGCTACCCCTTGAAATTCCTTTGGTCTTTTCTCCTGAACTTTCAAGGCCTATGGTGGTTTATGGACCTCTTTAAATTAGGCATGGTTCAAGGAGAGTGGTACTTTGGCTTGAGTCATAAGGAAAAACTAAAAAGAGACCTTTTTTTCCTATCTGCATATCAGGAAACTCAGTTCTTAAATGCCCTGGAGAACTTAAGCAAATAAGTTATGACAGAAACTGCCCATCAAATACTTGAAATTGAATGTTAGTGTTCAAGACATGAAGTGTCTAGGAAAAGACTGAGCAGCAGCGTGGCCCAGCTCAAAGAGCCAGCTATCTGGGGACTCGACATCTGCCATTGCATTTCTCTGCACTACAGGTTCCTCCTATTCTCCTGGACAGGTCAGTTACTGTCACTTAGAAGAGGAAAACTAAGTATTGCTTTATTTTGTATTTCTGAAGTGCTGGGCTATAATGGTAAGGAACATATATTAACAAAAATGTTCTTGTCAGGAAAAAATCTGAACTAGCCTCTGGCTGCACTACTTGTGAACTTGCTCTCAGCTTCAAGGGTGACCTCTAACTACATGTTGAACAACATATCATGGTGCTGCCAGGATAGCTAAAGTCGCAAGAAGGAATATTGATCTGTAATTGTGAGAATCGGGGAGTCCAAGAGTTAATGTGTCCTTGTGGTACTGAAATGGCTTCTTAATTTACAGAGTTGTTGGCTAGTTGATCTCAGCCTCTCTTCTCTCCCCAAAGCAGCTCTCTTGTTTTGCTACACCTCAACCAGTTCCTCTTCTCCTGTTGTGCTGGGGAGCAGCTGGGGAATGGCGTTGCTTGTATTTGAGAAGAAACCAAAATACTAATACTGACGGTTTTCTTTGCTGAATGACTTAAGTTTTTTAGTGAAACTTGCTGTGGTGTCCAAGGATGAGCACCTTTGGCAGTCTCAAATAGGTGATAGTTCCATATGACTGAAACTTACGGTAGAGGAAAGAGTCTAATTACTTTTGACAGAGGCTTTTAAATCAAAATGGCTTGCGTTCCCACTGAAAATACAAGTGTAAGGGTCTGGTATAAAGAAAAAGAACCAAGGAACACTCCTGATACTTAGATGAGAAAACCTGGCATGTTGGAATCCTGCACTAAAAGGAACAAAAGCTAGCCACTATCATATTTTGGGAAGAAGTCTCATGCTTTAATTGCCTTGATGATTATTTCTACTCAGGGGAATGAGTCAAAAGCATCCTACTGAATGGAAGAATAATGACGGAAACAGAGATATGGAAAAGAGATTTCCTGCAAATTCCATCCCTTTGCTTTGGTTTGTTAATAGCACAACTGTTACAGTCTTGAAATAAAGCATTTAGAATCAACATAGAGGAGTCTTTTGAGTTTTTATTCTCCTGACAATGTTACTTTTCTCCTGGTATTGTTTCAGCTCTCTAAGTCTGAATTATTTAACTTTGTTTGTCCAAGGAACATGTTGTGTTTTATAGGCCTTAATAGCACTTTACAACAAAATAATACTTTGTAAATAACAGAGCTGCTAGATCAGGCCTGCCTCAATCATGCCATGTCCTTTGACCACCAGTAATTCTAACCGAGATACACCCACGCTATCAGACTCTCACTTCCCTTGTTTTTGAACATCATCAGCATCTTCTGTGGCACTTTTTCCTCTGCAAATGCCTAAGGATGACTAACACATTGCTAGTTTATGTAATTTCCAGGCTGTAACTGTCTTAATATTGTCTATTAATATGACCTAGTATTCCATCTTGTTTAATTCTTTACATTTCCTCTAATTTGAAATTGGCTTACAATGCAGCAGAATACCATGAACAGCAATAACTAAATCTTTTCCTCAGCATTTGCTACATCCCTGGAGGCATTTTTGTTAACATTTTTTGTTCAGTTTGGAGCCACTTATATTCAGGTTATAATTCATAGCTTGATGTTGGAGGTACAGCTCAGAGACACATCAGTTAATGAAAGACATTCTTCTGGCAAGCAAATCTCCCTGTGTTTTCCAGAAAAGCCTTTGAAGCATACAATAAGGAGGAAGCAAAACTTTTTTTAACCAGTCACATATTGTAAGACTGTCCTAAAAATGAGAAATGTCTACATAGATAAGACAAGTGATTACAGTTTTAGTCAAAAGCTTCTTCTGATAGCATGATACTGTTGATTGTTATAGGACCAAAGAAGGTTTACTGTGAACTTGGGAGTAATAAACTTCTTTTTTAGCACCTCAAACAGCAAGCTGTGAATAATACTGATCTGCAGAGTATGGAGTAATTTTCTATCACATCAGAGTTTGATAACTGTAAAATACTTAACAAACCTTTGGACTACTGTGTTATATAGTTAAGATGCAGCACAGGGGAGGAATTTTACAGGCACCTAAACAGACAGCTCTGCTTCACTAGTCTTAAACAGTAACATACTAGGACAAAGACACAATCTTTGCTAATCCTTGCAGAAAAGAAGATGAATGCATAATGATGGCAAAATTTTAAATCATTGCATCCAAATCTGAGCATCTGCCCAAGCCCTGAGCACACATGAGAAGCAGGGAGATATCAGGAGGGCCCGGTTTAGCTCTTTTCAGGAAGAAAGAACAGGCTACGTGAACAGATCAGGGCTTTTGCCACCTTGCTTGGTGACATGTTTCATGTTGTCCCTGACACCAGTGATGATGGTCAGTAAGCCTACCACAGTGACACACCTCGTGTATCATGTTAAAGACACTACTCATAAACTTCCTTGGGCAAATGCAGTTTGTCTATTTGGCACACATCCCAAGCCCAGATGTTCAAAGCTTTTGAGTTAGCTCTCAGGAAAAAAATTCAATTTTCTGACAGTATAGCAATATTTAATTTTTTGTAACTATCTTCTACTTTTGACCTTCCCTAGACTGTTTTTTTAAGACATTCTCATTAAAAGGAAAACTGAGCTTCTAGTGTAATCCCATAAACATAAGAGCTGACGCATTAAAGCAGACTAAAATTTGTGGCAGTTACAGTAAGACAGAGGGATGTCAAAACTGATTCCTTGTTTAAAAGACTATAAAAAGAGAATCAGAAGGGAAAAGCGAGATTCTTGCTAAGTCTAGGGCATTATTTCTGCTGAAAAAGGCTGCAGGCAGTGTACAGATGTAAGGAACAGACACCCACAGAACACAATCGTATTTCACTCTAGATATTCTGGCCAATCACTGTAAAGGTTTTAAAGAAAATATTGAGCGTGATGACTTAAGGTAGTTTGGTAAGTTGACTGAAGGTTTCCTGACGTGAAGAAGCAGTGGAAACAGCCCAGCTGTACAGTCTATCTGTCCCTTTGTTCCTAAGCAGTGAACTTCCATGTGTTAACTTTCAAGAAGCTGTTTTAGTGTTTTGATATTTTGTGTTAAAAGCAAACAGAAAAACTGAGGTTCTAACTAAGCCGTTTTCAGCAGCACAATTCTTCATCCCTCTTACGGTCTGTGGTTATAAGAAACACTTTGTTGTTTAGAATCATAATGACAATATTTACAGCAACAACAATGTCTACCTTAATTCTTTTTGTACTGGTTGGATGATATCAACTATAATTTGGAAGACTAGGATGTGAGAGTAATCTTTGAAAAGAGAAGGCTAAGTAGCATGATTAAATTTAATTTTATTTTTTAACCTTACCACATATGTTATCATTACTATGTGTTTCTGGCACATCCTCCAAAGTGTCTGTTGGAATGATTCCTGGTTTCTGCTTAATGAAAAACCAAGCTAAACTCTTATTATATTTGCTTGTCCTAAGACACTTCAAAGTTTTGCTCCAGTTTTGCTCCAAATTTTGTTTCAAAATTACCACAATATGTTGCTCTGCCACTTAAAATATGTGGCCTGTCAGAGCTTATTTTACAAGGCAGTAAAAGGTCTCTTTGCTGTGCTCGGTTAAACACCTAAATACCTGCTCCATGTTGGCAACTTGGATGCACAAATGTAGCACACATTTAAATGCTCTGTTGAATCATATCACGATGCTCTGCAGGATCAGACTCTAATACACGAGTACGTTTTGCAGATCACATTAGCATCACACAGAGGGTACATATGCACAGGCAGCTGTGTGAAGATATCAGCTTTGGCTTTGGAAAGACATGTATAAAAATTGACACGTTTACCTACAATACCTAAACACCAGTTGTTTATTAGACAGCTATGATCGCTGTTGAGCTGAAAGGGAAACAATGTCTCTGAAACTGATGGCAAAATCTTCTTAACTCAGCATTTCACCTGAAGTGTTTTAAGCAGTCTACACTGGCTCTGCTTTTTACCTTCTCACTGCAAGCTCCAGCTTCATTGAGGAATTAATAAGCAGCTTTTGTGGAATGACTTTGAAATTTCCCCTTGTGCAGGAAAAACTGTGGCTATTTTTTGAGCCAAATAAATAATTCACAGAGAGTAAGTCATTAAGTGAGTTCATCCTCTTATTTTCTTTTGTTTATATTCCTCACGCTTGCAGTAATGAGTCTAGCTGTTAATTGAATGTAAGTGAGCCCATCTGAGTTTCAAGTATTGTGTGTTTACTAGGTAACACTTCGACACTACAGCTGAAGATGTTTTGTGCAAGACACTGCTTTGACTGCTTTGCCTTCACCTAGTTTCTACTATTTCCCATAGCTGACAAATATTTTTTCACGTTAGCCTGGTTCACAAGCATAGCTTCTGTCTCACAGTGGCTGTATATATTATCATTTCCAGTGTGAAAATCTGGGTCAGATATGTCGCATTTACACTGTAGTGAAGGCCGTACCTCCCAGCCCCTGATGAATACCAGCTATTAAAGTCCTGCTGAAAATCACTTTTGATCAATCTGCAAAGTCAAATATATCTATGCAAATTTATTTATATTCTGTGTCTGTTTCCATGAAATATTTACAAGACTTTGAAATTCACTCTCTGTAAGTATTAACAGCAGTAAACAAATCATTCCAGTACTTAGGGAAAGCCATCCCAAAAGGGAAGCAAGTATTTTTTGAAGTAATTCCAGTTCATTTGAGTGAAAGACTCAAGACAAAAGGCATCTGTTTAATCTGCACCTTCTCAGCCTCTCAGTCTGGCAGAATGTTTCCTACACAGAGTTTGAGAGCTTGTAACCAAAGTAGGAAACACACCAGATAAATTCACAGGTTCCTCACCTGCTAGGGCTGTTTTTTCTGCACTTCCTGTAGTCTCAGCATTTTTCTGCCACAGAATTCTCCAGCTGACAAGAGAACATAAACTGACAATAAACAAAGAGCGGAGATAATTGTTGCCTGCTGCTTCCAAAGCACAAAGTGGAAAAGAATTTATCATACAAGCAGCCCTGTGATAGCAAAGACTGTTGTTTCCCGTGTTTGGCAGGACCCCAAGGGGAAAGGACCCTTGCTTTACTCCACATAATCATGTGACAGCTAGGTGACTGCTGACTTGAAATATATTTTCCCTCCCAGAGCTCTTTGGATAGTAACATGAATGCTGCACACCTACCCGCTGTTCCTGCCATAAGGTCAAAGTTGGATTAATAGCTTCTCTACAGTTGATGAAGTGTCACTATCCAGGTGTTTTCCTGGAAGCACCAAAGCTCAGTCCTGACTGATTGCTGCTCTAACCTGTTTCACATCTTAAATGTAGCCTGCTGCTTCTCAAAGCTCTGTGTAACTGAGTGGAGATGACACTGATGGACTGGACTTTGTACTGAGCAGGAAGGCTGTCTGGGTGAAGTCTCAGCCAAGGAAAACAAAAGCCACTGCTGCTACTTGGCAGTTTCTGCTAGAAAGGGCAGTGGAATGGAGCGATACATGCAAAGGGTATTTAAAATAAGTGTACAACTTGCCTCTGCACCCTCAGCTAAGGAAAGAGGTGATTGAATGAAAAGCTCAGTGGGGTGCCTAGGAAGAGTTTGGCTTTCCCCACTGCCTCCGCATAGAGGGCCAAGAAGTGCCTCTAGTTGTTACCAGGGACACAAATCAAATTGTACCTGAAATAGCACCTAGATGGTGAGTCACAGGTAACTGTGCCAGGACAGGACTTTGGTCTGACTCCTTCTAAAGCAGTTAATCTCTTATTCCTAGTAGTCCCTCCCTGTGCCTTGTGAGCTTTGAAGGAGACGGGGAGAGGGACAGGCTCACATCCATGGTCCTACCTGGACACAAGGGATTGGGACTGGTGGAATTGTGCCTCTGAAGACTGGAGAGGGTTCTTCATGATAACTCCTACAACTATCTCCAAAGGCAGAATTTTATTTGGTCTGCTGCAGAGTGTGAAGCAGATAGACCCAGGAACCTGAGAAGAATTAGTCTCTCCTGCCCTTGGTTACACATAATGAACCTTCTCCAAGGAGAGTGGTTCTCACCCACTCTTCAGTTTTTGTTAGTCCTTGCATCCACCAGGGCCAAGTAAGGGGAAAAAAGCAAAGTGTCATATCTTCCAATAAGATGAGTGATTGGAAGCTACCACATGTATAGGAAACTCCTGCTGTTACACAGCCTAGGCATCGCTGCTTTAGCATTCACTGGCAAGAACACTTATTCCCTGCAGTCATCCCTCACTTGTTCTTTTCTTGACAGCAGATGGGAAGCAGGATAAGAAGACACCCTGAAAAAGAGTAATTACATCCTTATCTTTGCTTAATCTTGATTTTTCTGCACCTTCTTTCATAAGAGTTGATTAGTTGTGCTGTGTCAAGCAGATGCTTTAAAGAAATCTATTTATGGGGACACTCTGTTTGCAGCTGGAAGTGGTTTACAATGGCAAATAAAAGGACTTTCTCCACTGAGATGTGCAGACAGGCCCAAGGTCATGCTAGTCAAACAGAATACATTCTGTTAGTGAACAAGATCAGTGTGCTAGCACAGCCAGACCCTCAGAATCACAGAATGGCCGAGGTTGGAAGGGACGTCTGAAGGTCATAGGATCCAATCCTCCACTTCAAGCAAGACCACCTAGAGCCAAGTGCCCAGGAACATGTCCAGACAGCTTTTGAGTACCTTCAAGGATGGACACCCTACAGCCTCCCTGGGTAACCTGTGCCAGTGCTCAGTCACAAGCACAGTAAAATGTGTTTCATGATGGTCGGGAGGAATCTCCTGGGTATCAGTTTGTGTTTGACTGTCCAGATTAAGAGTGTTCCTTCGACTAATCCTGCTGGCCACAACTTACCTGAAGGTAAGTGTGAGCACAAGTACTTTGAGGTACCAGCATGAGCAAAACAATTTGATATCTTTATTTTGGTGAAAGGAAAGTTGAAAGAATTATCTGTTGTGATAGGAAGAGGTAATTCCAGATAGGTTTGACTGAGAAATGGTGGCTTCTCTGTATAATTCAGTCCAAAACACCTGCAGGCTGGCCAAGATTCCTTTGATTTCTGTAAACTACAGACTAGTGAGTGCTCCTGTTGGCATAGAACTTGCATCTTAAAGTATATTTTCTTTGTCACCTCCCAGGGATGCATATTTAGTTTGCATCCCTAAATTACATTTAGTATGTAATTTTGGTGTGATGATCTCAGAGTAATATAAAGGATATGTGTCATACTTTAGAAGGTAAGGGCTCAGGCTTTATGATTATAGTACTCAAACCTTGCCAAATTAGGCAAAAATCTAGGGAAATGAGACAAATGCATGAGAGATTATTTGCAGAAATAATTTGCAGTTTATTTGCAAAAATGCCAGCCAGTCTCCTTCCTAGCAGAATTGATACTGCCTGATGCAGGACAACAACAAAAAGAAGTCCTGCACAAGGCAAATTTGCAAAACCCTGAAGCACAGCATCAACTTTGAACAAGCAAATCCTGCAGCATCCCGCACTGTTTCCAGGATTTAGGGTTATAATGGCGGGGGGGGCATACAACAGACCTACCTGTGCATCCTGCACAGACTGACACAGACCTGCTGTTCCTAGAGGTCACCAAAAGCAATTTCCTCGTGGTTTCTTATTTAAAGAAATTTATTTAAAGATACAGTCCCTGCATTAGTGAATAATGAGAAGGAAATGACCCATCACCATGTGTCCATTCGGGCTCTGCTTCCCACCTGACCACTTTTTAGCACAAAATAATGGTGAAATTTCTCATGCATACCATGGCCAGATGTGCTTGACCTGAGCTGTGAGAGTATTTGAAACTGAATTAATTCTTTCTGCTAGCATGGTAGTTAATATCAGGCTTATATGAGGACTCAAAACACCACTGAATTTGAATATTTTGATGAAATACAGGCTGACTTTAATTTTTGTCAGACACTGGTAGCAGAAATACCCATTACTTTTTTCAAATAATGAGACCAGGTCCATAATTTGCGTCTAGGTTTTAGGCATTTTAGAAACTGAAGAGGCTCAGATCTTCATTTTGATTGAATGCTAGCTCTAACTGCAGAAGTTCCCTTCAGAATGCACCAGAAACAAAATTAATAATGATGAATGGGTTTCTTGGCGAATAGTAGTAAGAGGATGCCCCCTTTTTTACAGATCTGTTTGGAAAAGTAGCATACAATGTAATAATATAAGTAAATAGCCTAAATTCTTCATTTTTTAATCAACCAGAGACTTACTGTTTCATGAAAATCCCCCCAAACTCAACTTTGCTTTGCTGAGGAATGTCTATTATGTATACAACATATTAGAATACTTCAAAGTTCAAAGTTCAGTGGGGCGAGCTGCTTGTTAGAGAATGAACGGCAAGCTGAGATATTTTTGACTCTATCATGGGAATGCAAAGATGCCTGCAAGAGCATCTTTTTGATATTGCTGCAAACGCAAAAGTCTCTTCTGTATCTGTGAAGCAGAATTCTGGAAAGGGATGGCTTCTATGTGTCAATAAAGACATCTATTTTTCCCCATTATTCTGCTGTTGAAGAACATAGGGGAAATCAAGAAGGGTGCATGTTATAATGACAAAGTAGCCATGCAGGCTTCTCTTTTCATTACTGGTGGCAGCAGCAGTAGCAGAAAGAAAAGTTATTACCTTTTCTGAAAGACAAGATTTGTTATAACAGCAGCCTATTACACCGGAAAACCTCTCATCCTAAATTGGTTTGCTTAGCTAGGAAAAGGCAGGAATTGGTTAAAAGGAAAGGGAGTGAGAGAGATATGGCTTCTCATTTTTTTGTCCCACACGTTTTGTATAAAGACAGATAATGAGGCTGGCTGACATTTATGCCACTGGCAGCAAGTGCTTAGATGAGTGGGGCAGTTAGCACCCTGCAAGGACAAGCCCTGCTCTTATACATCATACCTGGGCACTGACCAAAGCCGTCTGAGTACACACTGCTTCCTCACAAATGGTGTGTTATTTCCCAGTCATACCCTTTGGCAGCCTTGCTGGAATGTCTTCTGTGTGCACTGATGGCTAATATGGCAAGAAGCAGCTCTCAGAGAGTAGCTGAGTCAAGCTTGTGTAGCCGGAGAACTGTCCTCCCCATCACCTGGGGGACAGAGTGATGCCCCTGACACCGTCTTGCAGCTGTATCTGACACACTGGCAATTCCTTGCAGAAATGTAAAGAAGGTGTTGTGCTGCTGTGAAGAAGGCACTGACATTGAAGTGATAACTCATGTTTCACGCTCAGAGGCTGTTTCCTGTGTAAGGGGGCTTGAACACACACTGAAGAAAAAGAATACTTCAGAAGACTGTAGTAATGCAATGCCTTTTCTTGTGAGCTTTGCAGGATAATAATATTTTTTTCATTTCCACAGTCTCCATAGCTCCCAGTCAGAACTCTCTGATGTTATTGCAAAGTAAGAAAAAGAAAGGATAGGTATAATTTCTTTTTTCAATTCTTCTTTTCAAAAATTCTTCTCTTTCAAAAACTTCCTACTTAAGCTTCTAAAATTTAGGTGTTTTCTATAATCTCTTTTTTAGTGTGATGGCCTTTTGAAACACCATTAGAAAACAACCCAGGCTTTTTGTGTATTTTCTCATCCAAATAATGCAAGTTCATAGTGGGACCACTGCTGTTTAACATCTTTGTCAGCAACACGGACAGTGGGATCAAGAGCACCCTCAGCAAGTTTGCCATTGACACCAAGCTGTGTCGTCCAGCCAGAAAATGTGCACTTGCAGTCCACAAGGCCAGTTGTATCCTGGGCTGCATCCAAAGCAGCGTGGGCAGCAGGGCCAGGGAGGGGATTCTGCCCCTCTGCTCTGCGCTGGTGAGACCTCACCTGGAACATTGCATCCAGCTCTGGGGTCATCGACATAAGAAAGATGTGGACCTGTTGAAGTCAGTCCAGAGGAGGAACACGAAGATGAGCAGAAGGATGGAGAATGTCTCCAATGAGAGAAGACTGAGAGAGTTGCAGCTGGTCTGCCTAGAGAAGGTTCCAGGGAGAGTTTATAGGAGCCTTCCAGTATGCAGAGGGGGCAACAAGAGAGCTGGAGAGGGACTCTACAAGGTCATGTATGATAGATCAAAGGAGAACAGCCTTAAGCTGAAGGAGAGTGGATTTAGATTAGCTATTAGGAGGAAATTCTTTACTGTGAGGGTGGTGAGGCACTGGCACAGGTTGCCCAGAGAAGCTGTGGATGCCCCATCCCTGGAAGTGTTTAAGGCCACTTGAATAGGCCTTATGCCACCTGCTCTAGTGCAGTTTGCCGACCCATGGTAGGGGACTGGAACCAGATGACCTTCAGAGTCCCTTACAACTCCAACCATTCTATGAATCTATGATTTGGATGCCTCAGTTATGTATGTTTTCTACTATATGGTGATGAAACAGCTCCTAAGCAAAATCTAGAAGTTCAAGAGTAGGTGACATAGAACATCCCACTGATGGCACTATTTTTATTCACGGTTTTCATCCATGTTCACCATACTGCCTCTGCATCTCCCAAACAAGATTTCATTCTCATTGGATTAGGTCTTTAAAGATACAGTATCTGCCAGTACAGAAATTGTGGTCTAAGTAGTGAGAAAAAGCTGTTGAAAATGAGGGAAAACTCATTTAACTATCCATAAAGACAGAACCAGGAGCAGAAGATGCTATCTCATCTTATGAATTTTATGCAAGGTCCTTAATTTCTCACTGTATACATTTCTAAAGACTTACATATTAATTTTCATATCCTCCCATGTTTTGAAGCTCAGAATGTCACTTACATAAATTCTGCCTGGGAGGTACATATTGCTTAATAGCTGAATTAATTTTTAATCTCCCTTTGAAGAATATTAATGCTTTATTTTCTGTACTTCTTCTCAAAAGCAGCATTCCAGCAAAATGTCGCAAAGAAGAAAGCACTGGGAATACTTACCTTTGAAAGCAGCATCTTATCATCATTTATTGGAACTGTCAAACTTTTCCACAAGGCTCATACTTCTTTCCCTGACTGCTTTATTGATGCTGGTGTCACTCAGTATTTATAGGAAGACTAATTTCTCAGCATTGCAGTACCTGCCTGAACTTTCTGAACCCGAGCCTATTACACCATGATATTCTTTGCACTGCTGAATATGAATCACAGTCTTTCCAGAACCTGTGAAAATATTTGAGTATCTATTTAAGGATTAAGGGAAAACAGTTCTATCAAAAGTAGAAAATGAAGAATGAAATTTAGTTTTTCAATAATGTTATATAGATTGAAAAGTCTTCTGGTTTCCTTTTGAAATTCTCTAAAGTTTTTGCTATCTGTCTTGAAAATACAGCCACTTCACTAGGACTAGGGGTTGTTCACACATGTGAGTGGGCTGAATTAAAGCTAACGGGCATAATTCATTCTTTTGTTACTTTGCCCCTGAGTGCTTGACTTTGCAGGCTTAATGTTCTTTAAATGTAGGAGGATGATGGGTGAAACTTAGTGGCATACTTGCATAAATATGCAAAATAAGCAATCTCTGATCCTTAAACTGGAGTCCTGTTCCCTTGATCCAGAGGGATATATGTTGTATACAATTCAGTTGACGTTTTTTCGGCAGCATTTATAAAAAAAAGTAGTATTCCATTTCCAGCACTTCTTCTGTATTTGCCTTGGTGACACAGCAAAAGGAGGATGCTTTGGCCAAAACCAGGCATTTTTAAAAGGAAAGCTTAGTTGATGTTACATTGTAGTGTGGAACAGTCACAAATCAAATCAAGCCTGCAGAAACAATTTATACTTCAGGTAGAAAATGCTGACCTGAATCCTACAGCTGGCTCTCCCAAACAAAAGTGTAGTTGTTATAAGCCCAAAATGAGAGAATAATTCTAGCACATTGTTGAAAGCCCATGTGTGTGTGCCTCAGACTCGCTGGCAGTTGTGCACTTTGAGAAGAATGGGAAGAAACAGTGCTCCTTATGAGTTTTTACTGGGTAACCTCACTTGTGGCAGGAATGGCTTATTGTTTTCACAGGTCTGCCTGTTTCTTATAACTGCTCTGCATGCTGCTAAGGTCATGGCTTCCAGAGCTAGACAGCTGCTGGTTAGACAGTTGGAAAAAGAGCCTCAGGAAACCAAGATTAGGAGTAGTTTTTTTACAAGTCAGAGCCTGGTTAGTGATACAGGTAGCAAAAAAAAAAAAAAAGCCAGTTGCCTCTCGAGCTGGAAATCAGTGCATTCTGGCGATCATGTGTCACATTTAATGAGTTAGTGTAGAAAAGAGATAGCCTCTGTGCAAACTCCACTGAGGACTTTCACCATTTGTGACCATTAATAATCCAAAGGGATCTGGGAAAATCTGGGTTGCCATAAAGACATGGGTTACCTTAGAAAGTATAACACATGCTATGAATTGCCTCATTCCTTAAATATATGGATAAGGCTGGCCTTGAACAGCCTTCTGGAGAAAGTGGCATGAGCGTCTGGTTGAAGGTACTTCCTCATCAAGCTGTTGAAACTTAAATGAGAACTCTTCAGTGCCTCATAGTTTCAAGATGGACATGAAAGAAAATGTTACCTAATCATATACAGGATACAGGTCCTTCCCTTTCTAAAGTGACAAGCCACTTGATTCCTGTCACAAAAAAATGGAAGTGATGCATAGAGTTATTTGCCCTCAGAGTAAGAGCAAAGCTGATGAACCAGATAGCACCTAAAAGAGAAGGTGTTTAAAGGTATGATTATTTAATTATGATAATGAAGCAGTATCTGGCTTTGGTCACATATTAATGCATTCATATCAAAGTCACTTCAGGGGCCTGCCTGCCTAAGTGAGACCCTTCCGAGGCTAATATTTTAATCTAGGAAAGTTTCAAAAACGGTGCAAACCTTTTGTACCCAACATCAAAATACAGAACTTTGAGGAGGAGATAACATTAATGGCTGTAAATGTAGATCAGATAAAAGAAAATAGAACTTCATGATAATCATGAAAACAGAAAATTTATTCCTTGGTCATAATCAGGTCAAATGCTGTCTCTGGGATTAAAAAATGACATATATGTTTTATGGGTACTAATAATATTTTAACTGTGTGAGCTAAAACAAAGATAATCTCCGGCTTCATGCAATGGCTAAGGGCAGACATGCACTTCTCATGCACAGTGGTAAAGAGCAGACATCTGTGCTGTGGGATCTCTCTTTACTGGCTGTTATGAGTGATATTTATAGACAAAGTTGTCTTTTGACTGGCTAATTGTTCCACTTCTATCCTGATCCCTCTGAGTGAGCAGAAGGTTGACTGCAAGGTGACTACTAGTGTAATGGGAACACAGATTTCTAAGCTCCCTTACACAGCACTCTTGTTGCAGGCATCCTTCTTATACTTCAGTCAGTCGATACGACCATTGTTCCTTCATCTGTAAATAACACCAACAACCTAGCTGTTTCAACACAGAGGTTAGTACTTTCATTTTGTGAAGTTATTCTCATTTATGATCATAGAATCATAGAATGATTTGGGTTGAAAGGGATCTTTAAAGGTCATTTAGTCCAAACTGCCTGCACTGAGCAGGGACATCTTCAACTAGATCAGGTTGCTCAGAGCCCAGACCAACCTGACCTTGAATATTTCCAGGGATAGAGCATCTACCACGTCTCTGGGTAAACTGCTCCAGTGTTTAGAGAATCACAGAATTATTTAGGTTGGAAAAGACCTATAAAAATCATTGAGTCCAACCTTTAGCTGATCACCACCTTGTCAACTAGACCAGAGCACGAAGTGCTATATCCAGTTGTTTCTTGAACACCTCCAGGGCTGCTAACTTCACCACCTTCTTGGGAAGTCCATTCCAGTGCTTGCCAACCCTTTCCATGAAGAAATTCTTCCTGATGTCCCACCTGAGCCTCGCCTGGTGCAGCTTGAGACTGTGTCCTCTCATCCTGTCCCTAGTTGCCTGTGAG
>VYZQ01016324.1:0-15117 GCA_013400655.1 Mystacornis crossleyi | reverse complement strand
GAGCCTGAGCCCCACCTTGCTGCTGATCCTTTCACCAGTTCCATTGCCCTTCTCTGAACAAGCTCCAGCACCTCAATGTCCTTCTTGTAGTGAGGGGGCCCAGAACTGCACACAGAACTTGAGGTGTGGCCAAACCAGTGCCAAGCACAGAGGGATGATTAGTGCCTTCGTCCTGCTGGCCAGACTGTTGCTGATACTGGCCAGGATGCCATTGGCCTTCTTGGCCACCTGGGCAGTTGATGGCTCGTGTTCAGCCACTGTTGACCAGCACCCCCAGGTCCTTTTCCACTGAGCAGCTTTCCAGTCACTCTCATTGTAAAAATTTCTTCCTTATATCTAGTCTGAATCTACCCATTTTTTGGATTAAAACAATTGCCCCTTTGTCCTATTTCTGCAGGCCTTACCAAAAAGTCTGACTCCATCTTATAAGCCCACTTTAGGTACTAGAAGGCTACAATAATGCCTCCCCGTAGCCTCCTCTTCTCCAGTCTGAAAAACTCCATGTCCTGGTTTGGACAGGTGTCTGCTAAGGAAGGCAGGAGTCCCCCTCCCACCCCGGAATGGAAATATGTAACCCCCCTCCTCCTGANTCGAGATGTCTCTGCTCCCCCACCTGAGAAGACGCCACCAAGACCAAAAAGGGACAATTGGGCCCCTCCCTTGTGGCTAGCTCGGTCCTTTGTTTCTCTTAAGTACCCAGCAATCGTGCCTTAACATGGGGAAAAATTCCTTTGAGAGGAGAAGAAAAGAACACACACACACACACACACACAAAGAAAACCTCCTCAACCCCCAACAGTCCAACTCCCTCAGTCTTTCTTCATAGGAGAGGTGCTTCATCCTGCTGATGATTTCTGTAGCCCTCCTCTGGACCTGCTCCAGCAGCTCCCTGACTTTCCTGTGCTAGAGACCCCAGAGCTGGATACTGTGCTCCTCCTGGGGTCTCACTAGAGCAGAGGGGCAGAGATTGGTCACACTTGTTTAGATGCAGCCCAGGACACGTTTGGCTTCCTGGGCTGTGAGTGCACATGGCCGGGTCATGTCCAGCCTCTCACCCACCAGCACCCCCAGGGCCTTCTCCCGGGGCTGCTCTCCATCTGTTCATCCCCAGCCTGTGTTGATACTGGGGGTTGCTATAGCGCAGGTACAGCACCTTGCACTTGGTCTCATTGAACTTTGTGAGATTCTCATAGGTCCACCTCAGAACTTGCCCAGGTCCTTCTTCCGTATGCCATCCATTCCCTCAGGCATGTCAAATGCAACACAGCTTTGGTGTTAGCAAATTTGCTGAAGGTGCTCTAGATAATGTCTATTTCTATGGTGACTGGCTGAGAAACATTAATTTTTATGTCACCAGTTGTGGAACGGTATTCTTTCACTTCCCATTCTTCTCCCAGCTCTTTTTTCTCTGTAGAGTGAAGGTTCCCTTTACTGAACCCTATCCATGGGATGATAGAAATTTAGAGAATGGATCTGAATAACAGAGTGAGACTGCATGCTGGAACTGCTGTTGCATCCTGATTGTATACTGATCTCATCCCATAGCAGAAGATTGCCTTGCAGGTGCAAAAATAGTTTTCAGTCTGGATGAGAGAACCAGAACAGCCCTCTCTGGGTCTGTGTTAGAGCACATATTAGATGCATGCCAATTTCTACGCAGCTTTTCTGCTATAGCATTTCAGCAGAACAATATTTTTCCTGCCTACAAGCATTATCTGGGTGATGCTAAGACAAAGCATATTCTTCTCCATGCCCTCATTTATTCAGAAAAGACCACACTGATTCCAGCTGAAGGTCAGTTAAAAACACCAGAGAGATCTTCAGGCTGCCCTGATCTGTGCATGCTGTCATCAGTAGACAAAAGCATAGAAAGGAATGCTGTGGCCTGCATGTCCTAAATTTGATCTGGACAGTCTGGCCTGAGCAGTGGGATGTTCATTTGAACAGCATTGGTTGGGAACGTACTGCAGAATGTCTCTTTTCTTCTGCTTGTCTTCCCAAGCAACTGTGGACTTGAAATTGGGTCAGGCAGTCTTACATGAATCATCCGGAGCGGAACATAACATCCACTTCTTTTGAGGGTGTACTAGTTCTGACATGCTTCATAGCTAGATCCTTTGTTCAAGTGTATAGTGGAGGGCTGAAACTTGCAAGCATTTATTGGGAGAGAGCACTGAAGGGCTACTGCTGAGCCACTACTGAGCTCTTCTGCCTGTCAGGAGATTTTTGTTGTAATACACTATTTGACATTTGCAACTCACCTATCTCATTACAAACTTACTTGAAAATAAGAAAAACTGCCAGACCTTTCTGGCTGATGTTGGGTAAATGTTAGTGACTGGAGGTTCTCTTTGAGTATTTGCTCTCTTTAAAAAGCAAATTTTAAGATGCATTTCCTTTCTCCATCGCTCAGCTGATTATGTGATGATCTCTTCCACTTTCACTTGTAACAGTTCCAAGCATCTTTTTTTTACCCATAAAATCACAAGCTCAAATACTTGTACATTTTTTTCCTTAGGACTTCAGCATACCTACCTGTTGCGGTCAGCCACAGCCTTCTAGAGAGTGCAGGGGGCTTCCTTGGGAGGGAAGGTCTTTCACTCCTCGTGCCCCTTTTCGGGCTGCCCCGCCTGGCCCTGGCTGGCTCTCAGCTCCGCAACACGGCAGCAACAACGGAGGCAAGAAGGCTCCCAGGCATTAGGGCTTCAGGATGTTTATTTGCATGGCTCTCAGATGGCAGAGAGCGAGCCATGTGGGTGGCTGGACCCCCATGGAAGGGGACCCACCACGGCCGCTTTGGCCCATGCAGCGAGAGCATCACATGGTATCAGGTCGGATTGTGTATGGGGATGAGAGGGGCGGAGAGAGGACATGGACCAATAGTCCCAAGGCACAGGGGCGGTACAGGGGCGGGACCAGGGTACAGAACAAATGGGGAGACCCCAAGGGAGTGGCCAGGAGTAGGGGCGGAGGGTGGGAAGACAAGGTGATGGGGGGGCGGAGGCAGGGAATTTAGCAAAGAGGGAGATGGAAAACAGCTCTCTACGCCTACCTCCTATTGAAACTATTATTTTTACTGACTTGTAGAGAATATCTGCAATTGTAACCAAGTAGATAATAGAATCATAGACTTATAGAATGACTTGGGTTGAAAGGGACCGAAAAGATCGTCTAGTTCCAATGCACCTGTGTCTTAGTTTGAAAGACAGGTNAGCATCCACAACTTTGGGCAACCTGTGCCCGTGCCTCATCATCCTCCCAGTAAAGAATTTCCTCCTAATATCTAAATCCACCTCTATTATGAAGACAGGCTAAGAGGAGTTGGAGCTGTTCAGCCCAGAGAAGAGAAGGCTTTGGGGAGACCTTGCAAAGGCCTTTCAGTACCAAAGGGGGCTACAAGAGAGATGGAGAGGGACTTTTCACAAGGACACATAGTGATAGGACAAGGATGAATGGCCTTAAGCTGAAGGAGGGTACTCTAGCCCTCTTCTCAGCTTCATGTCTCTCCTCTGAACTCGTTCCAACAGGTCAACATATTTTCTATGTTGGGAGCCCTAGAGTTGGATGCAGCACTCCAGGTGGGGTCTCATGAGTCGATGGCAAGAATCACCTTCCTCAGCACCTGCCTGTGATGCAGCCCAGGACATGTTTGGCCTCCAGCCTCTTACCACAAGCACCCCCAAGTCCTTCTCTTCACGATCCATTCTCCACCCAGCTTGTACTTGAGATTGCCCCAACCCAGGTGTAGGACTTTGTATTTGGCCTTGTTGAACTTCATGAGATTCACGCACGCCCACCTCTCTAGCCTGTCCAGGTCCCTCTGAATGGCGTCCCTTCCCTCCAGTGGCTTGACAGCACCACACATCTTGGTGTCGGTGGAAAACTTGCAGAGGGTCCCTCCCAATCTCTTGCCCTCAATCCCACTATCCGTGTCACTGACAGAGATTTTACACAGTGACAGTCCTAGTACTGGGCTCCGAGGAACAGCAGTTGCCACTGGTCTCCACCTGAGCTGTTGACTGCATCTCTTGGAGTGGAAACATCCAGCCAATTTCTTATCCACCAGCTGTTCCATCTGCACATCCATGTGTCTCCAGTTTAGAGACAAGAATATTATGCAGGCTATTGTCAAATGCTTTGCACAATTCCAGGTTGATGGCATCTGTTGCTCTTTCCCCACCACTGCAGTAACCTCATCATAGAAGGCTACCAAATTTGTCAGACAGCTTGCCTTCAGTGAATCTATGTTGGCTGTCACCAATCATCTCATTATTTAGAAGATGTACTGCTGACAGGAGTAAAATGTTGAAATGCGCTACCTAAAAAGGAAAAAGCCCAACCAGCCTTGTGGATGGGTAACTTTTAAAAATGGAAATTAGAGCATTTACAGAATTAGTATCTATGCTCTTGTTCACTGGTCCCTTTCTGACCATCACATCACAGGGACTGTATCCATCACACTGACTTGTGCTTATTGCATTTACACATTTGCCTGCATTAAGTATCCATAAGTAAGCAGGAACTTTGACAAACTGTGCAGTCTGACCACTTACTGCTGAATAACAGCTTATGGAGAAATCTGACAAGAAATGTAAAATGAAGACAGTGCTCTTCGCCCGTCTGGTCTTGATCTCTTGCAGTCTTAAGCAGTAACCTTATGCAGCCTTGATCCTTTGAGACCTTTCTTGAATCTAAGCATAGAAGTACCTTTGGATTTCATCCATCTTTCAACCATTAAATAAGCTTTGTCGTTAGAAAAACTTCAAAATGCCAGCTTAAATATAGTCAAAACCAATTTGAGCCACTTCTTGTGCCAACACTCTCCTTTTCCACAAAAAATTTTGTTCTTCCCCTGATGTTTATCCCCTATAAATTTATAGACAGTGAACATACTCTCACCAGTCTTTGCTTTGCGAAGCTAAACAACTCCAATCCTTCAGTCCTTTCAGCACAGGCAGGCCTCACTCTATTCCTTCACCATATTTGTTTCCAATTTAATTTCAGTCTACTTCGAGATTTTTGCCCAGAACCAAACACAAGAGTTCACCAGCATCCTTGTGCAGTGCTATTTTCTTGCTGTTACTCACAGACTTTCAGTTGTGGTTGCTTTACCTGGAGGACAGCTAAGATATTTTTGTGTCTGAAGAATCCTACAAAGTTTAGCCCTGACACTATCGGCCTTCTATGTTAACAAACAGAAAAGCACTAAGTGCTCAAAATCATCTTTTCCTGCTATGGGACATTTCTGCAGATGAACAAGCACTGCAAGTGTTGAAGTCAATAACATGCTCTTGCATTCATTATGTGTGCTGCTTGTTCATGGGCACTTCAGAGCATCTGCACTGTGCTGCTCATATGTGAATTTTATTGTCCTGCTCCTAGTTTGGGAGCCCAGACATTGCCCTAGTTACAAGTTCTAGCTGTTGGGCACAGTCTTTTGATCTGGGAAGGGTCTGGAGATGTGCTGCTTCTATGACAGTTTGTATTTTGTGCATGGCCTCTGGCTCAGGATTTTCCTGACAGCATCACAGGAGCCTGCCGCCAAGCCATCAGGTTCAGTCTTCTTGGACCACGTCTCAGTGGGACCCTTCTGGTGAGCTATACTGCAGAATGAACTCTGGATACAGATGGTGCCTTGCACAGTAACTACGCTTCCCCTTCCTGTCCGCAACTGCTGCTTCGGCGAATGTACTTGTCTTCCTGCTCTTCCTTCATTTGCCCTCCTGCATGTGCATAGGCTGGGCCAAAGTCCTGGTTGCAGGTGCATGGCAGAGCACTCACTGCCGCTCTTTGCAAATGACTTATTAGGTGACATAAAAGACATTTTAAAGGTCCCAAGATGTTTGTAGAGAACATCAGCCAATCAACCAGAATAGGTATCAGACATTTACTTTCTGAAAAATGGATCCCCCTCTCTCTGAGCATCAGTAGCTGGAATAGAAAGAAGGTAATAAAAGAAGGCTCCACGGAGACCTTGTTTCAGTCTTCAAGTACGTAAGGGGATTATATGAAAGATGGGGTCAGATTTTTTAGTAGTGGCCTTAGTGATGGTGCAAGGGTTAACAGTTTAAAACTAAAAGTGTGTAGATTCAGACTAGATATAAGGAAGATATATTTTACGCTGAGGATAGTGAAACACCTGATTAGGTTGCCCAGAGAGGTGGTAGATGCCCTATCACCGGAAACATTCAAGGTCAGAGTGGAAGGGGCTCTGAGAAACCTGATCGAATTGAAGGTGTCCCTACCTATTGCAGGGAAGGTTGGACTAGATGAACTTTAAACATCCCTTCCAACTCAAACTCATCTATAATGCTGTCATTGTATGATTTTATTATCATAGAATAGAAAGCATATTTCCTTCAGTAGACAGGACTCTCTGTAAGTCTGGTGGATTACTAAATACACTCTTTTGGAAAGATGGGAATGCTGTATTACAGATAATTCAGTATCTTAATTCTAAAAGCTAAAGCCTGTATTTATTACCTTTGATTTCCTGTATAGCCATCTGTCACCAATTCCTTAAGACTTGTTTTTCACAATGAGGTATTTCCACCCTGCAAATCTTTCTGCTATTATGTTACACTGAATTCGAACAAGTGATAGGTTGGCTGTTTCTGTGTAATTTGGCCTGTGGGTGTTCAGTGTACATATATACAAGAGCAATTTGGCTAATGACTCATGCTTACTGCCCTTGTCTTTGACTATGCTGTTGCCCCAAGCAGATGGAGATCATCATGAATACTGGTTCAGAAAAAGATCCACCACCAAAGCTGCAGTAGTGGAAAAGGTTTATTCAAGTATTTATGTCCCAAATCCCCGAGTTTTATTTGCCATGTCTTACTGGCACATTAGCTACTGCAATTGTTAAGCTTCTCTCTTAAAACAGATGAAGACTACATCCAGAAAGGTCCTGAAGAAGGTCCTATAAACTGGAAATTCTATAAAAGCTTAGATTATTTTTTACCTGATGAATATTTTTGAGCTTCCTTTATTCCAAGAGAGTGCTACTTTATTATTATTATTATTATTGTTATTACTATTACTATGAACTAATTTTTATTGTGGAGACATGTAGAGTAGCCTCAAATCTTTATAGAGTTGTTCTTAGTTTGTACATAATTAGAGACTTCTCTGATCAGTATTTTCTCCAAAATACTGATTATCATACTACTTCCCCTCTCCTTTTTTTGAAGGAGACAGCATACAGTTCCTGAGTTTCATGTGACAAATAAAATGAAAGCATGTTTTGAAAAGAGAAATGTTGTCCCAACTTAACTTTCCATTCTTTTACGCTGTTTTGAGAACAAACTAACATGCTTCAGATCTTGGGAACAGACAAGAAGCATGGTGGCAGTGTAACAGCAGTGTTTGAAGTAAAGCTGTTTAATACTTCCTCTGAAGATACAATGCCCTTGTCTCATAAACTAGAACTACAGGGGGAGTAGTTCCAAAGAAGGAAAATAAAACATGCCCATGGAAAATTGAAATGTGCATTGTAACTTGGCAGGGTTTATTTGTTTGTCTTTTATTGGTGGGTAATCTCTCAATTACAAGAACATACTTTCTGTCTCCAGCTGTGCCTCACCTTGTTTTGGCATGACCATAATTAACATAGTTAATTACACAGTTTTGAGTTGAAGTTAAGTACTTAGGTCACGTTCAGCCACTGTCTTCACTTTCACCTCATGAATACATTATTAGGGCAGTAAAATTTCTTTGACTATAAATACAACTTTTATCTGCCTGCTTTCTCTTTATAAAATTAAATTGGTATTTGTGTATTTATCTCATTTGAAGCTGTATTTATAGTAAACTGATCTTTCTTTTCATGTCAGTTTCTGATTATTCTCTTGTTAGCAGATACTGCTGTATTGTTGGCATGTGAATTTAAAGTCAAGCACAGTCGTCAGTTTCTGCACCAGAGACACTGTTTAGCAGAAAAAATGGTCAGGAGAGGAGTGGAGGAAAAGAGGGTGTTTTGATCTGCAGTGGTAAAATCAGTTAAGTGTGAAGAACGGACTACTGTCTTAGCCCGCTCATGAAAGGTGCAGGCAGCATTTAGCTTCTGAGGTGAATTCCTGTGAAGCTGACATCTTGACATCCAACATTCATTCAAGGCCAGATAGGCTGACCTGGTGATCAAATTAGGTCTGCTGATTTAATTTGTAATGCACCAGGGGCCTGGGTGTTATCCTATGCCATTGGCTCCAGGGAAGGTTGTCACCTGATTTCAAAGCAAGTTCAAACTCAGCTTTGGGCAAATGGTGAAATGTGTCAGACCAGAGACATCCTGACAACCCTTTACAGGTTGTCACTTTTCCCATACCCTGTCTTCTCTAAGTCCTGGTCCACAGGCACCACATCTTGCCAATACTTTTAACATTTATTACCAAGATGCTGCCTTAAAGCTCGTCACAATCTGGTGCAATTAAAGGGTTGGATCCTCCTGTCATTCAGCTCTGTGGGAAGTGTGATACTTCCTCGTTTCGCACTAAGCTTAGTCACTCCTCAGACAGACAGGGAAAAGGGACATATGTTCAGCTCTGTGTACCTGAGATAGCAGCCAGGGCTCCTCAGAGGGACAGTATGGGCTCAGCCTCTGAAGCTCTGCTCTGTCCTTTGAATGAGTGTCCACAGTATATGCTTTGGGACAGAGGGTAGGACGTAAGTCAGCCCTGAGTCCAGCCTACTGTGGCCTTTATTGTGTTCTTGCTTGCTCATGGAAACAAAGAGCCTAAGCTGTTGAGAGTTGCAACACTGGATTTGTTCCTCCAACTCCAGCCACTAACTTTTTACTTATTTCTCTGTCACTGCTCAGAAGCCTGGCCAAAAATAGGAGTGCCAGTGCACTACATTTTCTCTCTGTACTACTATATCTTCATGTGATAGTCCAAAGGAAAGGCAGATCATGGTGAATTTTTTCAGGGTTGGGTCTTCCAGCATTTCCTGTTCTCTTTGCTAAAGGCTGCTGTATATTGCACTGTGGGTCTTGCTTGGGAGTACTCCTGAGGTGGGTTCTGTGCACACAAGGCAGCGTCCTGCTGCCTGAACTACCGCATCCTTAGACTTTCTCGATTGGCAGAATGGGTCGGTGTTGTTGGGACCAGGCTCCATATGATGAGAGCAGATCTTTGAACCTACCTCTTTCTAAATGTCTTCTCACAACAGCTGTAGTGAAATGTAGCTTTATAAATAAGTGATAAAAAATTGTAGCTTTTTGAATAAGTGATGCGGCAACTGTTGGGTTTTTAAGCCAGGTTTTAGAAGAGATTTATGTCAGTTGCAAAGGGTGGGTACAAATATCATACTTAATGACCGTGGTGTACAAATGATAACATGAAGCTGTGAATGAATACAGAGAGTTCTCACAAGAGGAATGAACCAAAAGCTCTTGAAATTGCCTGAGAATCACAGGATTCAGTGTAGCTGACAGATACAGCTTCCTCTGAGACAGAACTCAAAGCCTTGTTCAGAAACATTGACCAAGTGATTATAGAACATATCCTTGGATGTGACTACCCTTTGCACAAGCAAAACATTTATAACTGCTGCTATACATGTAAAGATTGAAGCACATTTGTCCAATGGCATTATAAGACTTTTAAGCTATAGATAGTATTGCCATTATGGATGGAGGGATTTTTGTGAAAATCTCACACCTCTCTCAGAGGTTTGATTATCAGTGTCATGTCCCAGCTCACAAAATTATTCTGCTCTAAATCTCATCAGAGATTTTTCAAAGATGACTTCTAAAACAGTTGCTGTTACATTGTCATAACATATTAGCCTGAGTAGATGCACAGCACATGACTCTATCAGGTTTGTCATGGACTTCAGGTATTTATGAGGGTCAGACTTCCAATATCTGTATTTATATTTTTAAACTTACTCCTCCTTTTTTTCCTCAAGCTTTTGAAGCCAATGGGAGTCTACTTTTGACTTTCTGAAACACCTAATAAATGTATATGCTACAAAAATATTGGGCTGTGAGTTAATGCTGTGGGTGGATAGTATAACTTATCCAAATATAATCAACTGGGAAAATGATGGGAATGTCCATTATTTTAGGATGACTAGTAAGCCTGTTAGGAAACAGTTCAAGAGAGGAGAGGCAGAAGAGACTGACTCAGTTTAGTTCTACCAGACTCTTCCTTATCCAAGCTAGAAATGATTGACAGCAACTGTTCCATCTTATGAGCACACAGCCAGAAAGAAAAGCTCAGGCTCTGTTGCTTCCATCACACTATGTGGATTCTTGGGGCTTTTCAGAAGTTGCCTGCAGAGGCAGACCTTGAGAAGCCTGGCAGAATCCACTCAGAAAATGACTGCAGAAAGAACAAGCACATCTCTCTCATCTTGGGCCTGGTCCCTGAGAACTTGTGATCTATTTGCTGCATGCTTCTTGCAGTGAATATGTGGCTGGAGTTCTCCCAAGCATGTTTCTGAGCTTAGGGAGAGGATGATTTAAAGTCAGAATATCTAAATCAGTGCTGGGTATACATTGCTGCATGATGTGTTTTATACCAGTGGGACTTCACATGTGAAAGCAGTTTCATGTGTTATTAGATGTTTCTGCTGCAAAAAATATTTGCGATTAAGAGACCAGATTTTCAAGTTCTTTCTACCAGCAACTCTGCAAGGTCTTAGTTCAGAATAATTTTGGATCTTCAAACTTTCCCTTACAGATACCGATTATGTTTGGTTGCTTAAGTAGTGAAGGAGGATTATAACAGAGATATTTCTCTTTTTATGTTATCAAAAGTACTTCTAGAAAAGATGTGTGCTTACATTTTCTAGTGAAAATATTTCTGTTGTTGTGTGTAACTAAGTCAGTCAACCTTTGTCTTGTTTAATTATGAAAAACACTGCTAGGATGCAAATACGCAGACTATGTGGATCTTGTTACCACAGATGGTAGCTTATACCTGGGATTCCCAGCCATGGAAAACCAGTTATCTCAAAGCTGGCAGCTAAGCAGGCAGCTGGTCTTCAGAAAATACAGAGCTGGTGCAGCTCATGTGGTAATGGCATCCAGACTCAAACAGAAGGGACCACTCCTGTGCACTGCTTGCAGACTGGAATGATCTAATTTTCACAGTCCATAAGCATCAGCTGAAAAATATAGCTAGTGGATAAGCCCTCTGCAACTTATAATCACTTGTCTGCCTCAAATTCAGTGGGGAAGAAAAAAAAAAAAAAAGACAGTAAATGTCCCCACACCTTCTAAAGGAGTAGAGGTACCTGAAAATTTGGCTGAATCACTAGTGTGGTGGCACCAGCCAACAGAGCTAGCGAGAAAGTGAGTTGGCTCATGTTTTCATTTGGAGACCTTGCAGCCTGGGAAGGAGGCTTTGATGCTGCCCTTGCCTGCAGACCTGGGTGGCTTCATAAAGCAATCAGGGCTGCTGCCAGCAGGGACTGAGAGCAGCCCTCTGGGTACCAGGTTGTCCCTGGCACCGGCATACCCTGTCTTTTTTGCAGACTGGGCTGTGGGTAAGGACATGTACCAAGGGAAGCCTTGTGCCACTGCCTCCTCTTGAAACTGCTCTTATCCCTTTGGGATATGGCTTGATTCCGTTGCTGCATCTCAGCCACACTGGCTGTGTGTTTCCCTGCAGTAGTTGTCCGAGACAACGTGAATATAATTCAATAATTACTGCAGCTATTTAAGATGCTTGGAGAGTAGAGAAAGAAAGTTAAGAGGTGAAGATATTTCTTTTCAGAAGATTTATAATTGTGGGGGTTTTCTCTCTATTTTTCTACCATGTGAAGAAATGAAGAGCTCAGGCTGTGATAAAGAGGTATTTGTTTCTTCACCCAGCAATGTTGATTAAGCTGGAGACAGGGAGGTGTGTTTATTTCCACACTGCTGTTCCAAATCAGTGCCACCTGCCAGGGGAATGGACTCTGATAGATTCCTGTAATACCATAAGACACAGTGTTATATTGGTTCTGTAGCCTTTTCTGTTGAAAAATCATCACCATGGAGAATGCTTTTTCATTGGCAGAGAAAATAGGCAGATATTCTCCCGTGTTGTAAGGCTAGACAGGCTGACGTAGAAATTGCCAGACTTACTGTAAGGAGGATGCAGTTACTTGGACCAAAGTGCTGCAGCTATGTAATGCAGGCTATAGGTGCTACATGCTGGACAGTGATGTGGTGGCCTTGACTGAGCACTGTGAGCATCTGCTAAGCTTCAAATTGTGTGTGGAAGTACTGCCAATCAAAGTAAAAGTCTATTCTGATCTCTATTATATATGGAGTTTAATTTACTGCAGTAAGGGATTGTAGGAGTGGATCTTTCAAAACCTGTTATACTTAAATCCTGAACATTGTTACCAAAAATGTTTCCCCGTACACAAGGAGTTGGGTTGGATGTTTGCATTGCTTCACTCTTGAGCTGATAAAGTCAAACTGGTATTTAGACTGTGTTCTTCCCCAGAGAAAGATGTTTTTGAAGACCTGTCTTTTTAAAGCACTGACCTGACATAACTCTGCAGCTGTGCTGACAATTCTCAGTAAAAATCATACTGATGGAACATACTACATGGAACTAGGCAATTTTTTTTTCTTGATTAATGCATTTATTTGAAAGTGATTTTCACTTGGGACTGGACAAATAAAATTATATGAGCCAAACCTTTCTTAGAAGGAACAAAACTTTTCAAAGAGGTTTTGCAGGTGGCCTATGTTAAAACAAATAGATTTAATTAGGTTTAATTAGTCAGAACATACCCATTTATCTCCACTATCTAGAAAGCTGAACAGAAACTAAAGGCCCTGTAGAAAAATACAAAGCATGGTAGAAAACGATCTGAAAACTATCTACTAACGTTTAAAAAACAAAGGTAGTATCGCTGCAGGCTTAGAACAAATACAGAATTTGTGGAGAGGTTTTAAAAAGCAGGAAGCTAGTGGACATTAAGTTTCTATAAAACCAAGTTCCCGGTAAGACCTATTAAGAAACTCACTGAGAGAGCTGAGTGTGGCTGGAAAATCGCTGCTTGTTGCTCTCCCGGGGTTGTCTCCAGGTCAGAGCACATTTCCTGAACTCAGGTGGTCTGTGCCCGGTACCCTGACCCGCAGGACTGCCGAGTCTCCATTTCCTGTTCTGTTGTCTGACCAGATTCAAAAGGACCCATGAATGAAACCTAGCAACATTTGGGACTCCAGGGCGTTCAGTTGCTACAGTCTGCTTTCCCTCTTTTGCTGTCATCTTAAAAAAATGTTCAAACTGACAATATAGCTCCTAAGATCTTGGGGCTGTTTGAAAATAAAAGTGCTGGTGTTCTTGGTGCCTTTTTTACTGTCACACCTTCAGATCGCATGGAATTTCTAAGAGTTTGCTCTTGTTCAGGCCAAAAGCAGAATTTGAGCTTCAAATTTTTTCTGAGCCAGAGATACCTGGTTGCAGACAAATCTGCTTAACATCTTGTGCGTTGGAATGGAAAGAGACTGTTTTCCCTGCAAACAGCTTTGCTTATTATTCTGTGCCCCAAAGCTATTTCTGCCAGTGTAAAATGCTCAAACAAACATAGGAGCATTTCCTCTCATTTTACACAGAACGGAATTAGCAAGAAAAGTTCAGAGTGATGAAGAGTCTGTAAATCTGAGCCCACTTCACTTCCCTTGTTCTAACTCTCTTTAGGTTGGAGTGCAATTGATCCAGTATCTTGTGTCTTTAGTCTACGTGTTTTTTTTAAACCAAGAATATGCTTCTATTTATCCTTAAGTGTGTTTTCATATCCTTAAGTATCCTTAAGTTTGGATTGTCTGATGTTTTTTGGTCCATGCTGCAAAGCTGTTGCAGGGAGCCAAGTTTCTATTCCATGGTGAAATAGTCTCGTGCAGCTTTTGCTAAACATTTGCTGAACACATTTCTTCCACCACATACTATTCTTAGTATCATTGTTCTGTGATAGCATCCCCTTACTTTAAGCCATTTTCTCACTAGAGAAAAGAGAACAGAGTGATCTGAATGCCTAGGATGAATTTCCTCATGGATATAGATGTCTCCAGGTGTATCCTTTCTGCATGGGAAAGCTGTGCTTTGCAGGGAGCATACCACTCCAGTCCATTATGCAGTCAAAAGTGGGGATGGGATGGCAGGTGACAGTAGGCAGGTCTTCTCTTTCTTGAGATCAAGGAATAGGTGCTTTTCCCAGGGCTCAGTACCTGTATCTGCTATCCTGCATTATGGGAAGGGATAGCCACTGTGCAGAGAGGTGAAATAGGGATGACCTTTTGTGTTTGCACTGGCACACTCCAGCCAGACTGATAAATAGCAGTCACACATCCTGCCTGTATAAGACATGCTTGTAGCATTCTCTGTCTAATTTTTGCTCCAACACAGAAACTAGTAACCTCACAGTCCCTGTATATGTAACATGGCCTGGGAGAGGAAGGATCTAGTGCATGAAATGTAGCTCTCTCACAGCAGTGGGTTATACATAGAGAAAATACTAGAATGCAACTGTCCACCAGCTGGAAAGCAGTAGGAGTAGGCTAGCTGCTGAGAGAGGGCTGCAGACAGAAGTTCAGAGAGAGAATGATGAAGGAATTGCTCTTGTCATCTCTAAAGATGCTGCAGCCCTGTTAGCAAAAGCTGGGAGGAGGCCTGCAATAGAAAAAGGAGTGATGATAATGCTGTTGATGAAAAGCTAATGGACACACCTGTGCATTAGTGAATATGAATAGTAAAAACCTGTTTTCTGCATAGTGTGGTGGTGAACTGATGGCACTCCAACCCTATTATTTTTTCTCAATTTTGTCACATTTCAAAGCTTCAAACATGGTTCAAATTGCCAAAATGTTGTGAAACTGGTTTTAAGCCACTGAGAGATCAAGGAGGGGGGAAAAGTTCAGAAATGCTAAGATTTTAGTAGTGTTTTAATGTCTGTAGGGTGTAGTATAGCTGACTTTTCCAACTACTTCATGATAACCATAAGGACTAGAATCGTTTTATTTCCTAACGGAAGCATGGAAAGGGTGGGGTTGGAAGGGACTACAGTGGGTCATCTTGTCCAATCTCCTACTCAAGCCAGGTCATCCTAGAGCACATGGCACAGGATTGTGTCTGTATGTTTCTTGAAAATCTACAGTGAGGGAGACTCCAC
>VYZQ01016323.1:35451-46561 GCA_013400655.1 Mystacornis crossleyi | reverse complement strand
GTATATATTTAAATATCATGGTATATATTTAAAATGACAGGAATTTTAGAAATCTGGCAGTATTTTGCTTTGCTTGAAGTATAGACTCATAGTTCTCCTTATGAGGAGATGTCTACAATGAAACTACTAATCTTGTGAATAATTTTGTGGGTGTTAAAGTGTGACCTCTGTTCTGGGTAGACTGTGAAGAGAAGCTGCCCCACACATTTATCTCCTCGAGCACAACACCTTCCTCTTCAGGATTCTGGAAATGGACATTATAGCAGCGGTTTCTGTCCCTGTCACCATGCTTATTTAAGTCAATGGCAATAACCTTTTTAATGTCAGTGAGGCAGGATAAAATCTTGTGTAAACAGCGAGCGCTCACATTTTAACTCATCTCAAGAACCTTGCTGACATCTGACTTAACACCTTACATATCCACCTCACCCACCTACTTAAGTAGGCACGGATATGTGACAGCAAGGAGGTATAATGGTGAAGAAAAGGATGTGAATATAAGGTTGTAGTGCTATAGACAAGATACCATCTACTTTTCTGTGCAAGTTTTTTGTATATCTCAGTTCCAAGCAGCTGTTGAGGCAAGCAGCATGAGGCACAAGAGATTATAGGCAAAAATATATTTGAACCATCAGATGCTCAGAAGAACTGAAGTCTTATCTGAGCTTGGTGAGAAGAACCTGAGAAATGACACAGTCTGGCGAAACACCAGCGACACAGCAAACAAGGGAATCGCTACTGGTTTTAAAAGAAAAGCAGCTGATCATTTTTTGTCAGAAGAGGAAAGATTTTAGTCCTGACTGGTTTTTTGTGTTTGAGGTTACTTATGAAAACCACTTACCTCAGAGCAGATTAGATCTTGGCACTGTTGTGCTGTCATCACTGTAAATTCATTAATGTTTCACTGAACTGTTCTAATGCCATTAGACTGCCCCACGTCACATGTGTTGTGTCTGTGAATGCTCTCTTTGTCTCCCTGCGTAGCAAGGAAGGTGAAAGGCACTGGAATTGAACTGATTCTTCAAGCCAAGAATCTTTGCAATCATAAATAAACTAAGTCCCTTCAGCTTAACATTCATTGCCTCCTTTCTCATTTAAAAACAGATGTCAGCACAAGGAGAAGGCAGGTGCAGAGCGCCTCTTTCAGCCGCTTTTGAAGGAAAGCAGGAAGTGAATAAGTCACAGGGAGCTGTGTTGTTTGGATCTTTAGAAAGCATTTATAGCTTCTAGATACATTCCTGCTAATGAGGGTGTGAGATGCCAGCTCTTTGGAAGTTACAGCATGCACTGTTGCACTCTCGTCAACTCTGATGGATGTGGTGTGTATGGGAATATAATTTAAACATGAAGATATGAGGAATGATTTATTAAGTTACCATAGAAAGTACTTAAGAAAAAAAAATGTCTAATACTAGAAAAAATGTCTGGTGTAGTTGAATGCTCTATAAACTACAAAATTTCTTGTAAACTGGAAACCCCCAGATGGATGCTCTCCATACATTGCAGTGCTGTCTGAAACTGCATATAAATACCCTGAATAATAGCTGTAAAATATTACAATTTACAACAGCCATACTCCTGAACCTAATGAAGGCCACAAACTGATGGTTTCCAATCATATTATTGCTGTTAAAGCCAGCAGCAATGTAATCTGAGAGCATACTATGTTTGGGTGTGTGGTGAGAATCTGACTACTGCCATTTTCCCCTTTAGGCAATCCAACTTCCACACAAAATAGTGTCCTTTTTAGATGGGGGCAAGATCAGAAACAGTATGTTCCATAGTCTCTACAAGACACCAGACTGAGGTGAGTAGAAAGGAATAAACAGCACTATAGCCCCTCTCTCCTCTCTTTCCACATCTACCAAGTCTGATGTGGGTGGAAACACGCTATTCTTTGTAAGGAGCTGGCACAATTTGCCCTCATTAGCAAAGCATGCCCACTTTTTTTTTTTTCCCCACTCTTGCTGTACCTCATTTGAAACACCACACTGCAGGGATTTTGCACAGTGTCTGGGATTTTAACTATGAAAGGAGAAGTTTACAAGAAAAACGCCTGCAGCTTCCTGGTCTTGAGGCACTGCATTGTCTGGCATGGATTTCACTTTCCCCATGACACTGAAAAGCACCGCCACAGAGCAACTTGCTTTGATGCCCTATGCTAGCAAAGAAGTTTTGTGATAAACAAGCTTTTAATCTTGTATTTCCACACTTTTACTGAGTAAATTGCAACTTGACAAAGCTGTGTGTCAATGACTGTGCCAAAAGCTCAACCCTGAACAGAGATGGTGAAAGAGTGTAGGAGAGAAAGTGCTCACAGGAAACGCACAGAAGAATTGTACTTTAGAAGCTTTGTCAGTGCTTTGATTTAGTGCCATCAGTCCTGCTTCAGCAGGCCTTCTACTAAATGCTAGTGTAAACAGTCCAGGAAAACTCCCAAGAAGCTTTAAATGATGCCTTGCAACCTGAAAAGTGTCTTCTGCCTCCCTGAATTCTAAGGAGGGATCTGCCAAAACAAAAAACGTGCTGGGACTCACGAGGAGCCTGCCCTTTCATGTGATAAGATCTCTATGGAAAGAACTGTAGAGTAATCAACGTACATAAGTAGCCAAATCTCAGCATCAGATTTTCAGGAAAAAGCCCTGCTGGCTCCTTCCGTATGACGCCAGTCCACATGTGTCCCACAGAACAGTTGGTGATGAGCCATCTTCTGCATGAAGGGAATACTCAGCACTCAACCGTATCTTAACATACCCAAGACAGAGTTTTCAGTGCCAAAATGAGCAGTTTGGGAAGCGGCACAGGAATGTAAGTAGCAGAGGACTTTTTCTGCTTACCTGGAAGTCGTCTTGTTGCCTGAAATCTTCACAATATCCTGAAGTATTTCACTGTCTCCTGGTGCTACTCCTCTGTTCCTTTTCCAGATGAAGAGAGGCTGAGCTTATCTGCTTTGCTGATGCATATACAGCAAAACACACTGTGCTACAAACTCCCTTCCTGTGGAACAAATATTAGGAAGCAGCTGAAGACTCCTGTGTTTCAATGTAAACCAGAAAATGCCTGTTTTCAGATTCTTAACCAGGAGGGTGCAGACTGTGAAATACAAAAGCTAAATGCAAGAATAAAAAGTCCGATATCAAACTCTTCTTTTTAGTGAGGAAATCTCTGATGCCTTCCCCCCTGCCCTTTTTATGCAAAACTGCAGTACACGGATGTATTGTAGGACACTGATAAAGTATTAGAGCCACTGGATAAATTATTGCATGGGAATTTGGAGTATTTCTGGAAAATATTTCATATTCAGTGTGGGAAAGTATTTTTATTTTTAATGGTAGCTGTTTGAAGTTGTTTAGTGGCTTGGAAAGTTATCAGTTCCTTTTCATTTCTGAATATGAACATTTCTGTCTCTGTGCAACATCTCAATTTTTAAGGCTGTGGTTCTTTTTACCACACATCTAATTGGAGCCAACTATTACTACATTATCTTTGATTATGTTATCAGCCTGGAAGAATACTAATACAAGAAATCAGTGCTCAGTGTTTCTATACAATGCATTTAAATTAGAACACAATTAGTTGCTTCTTCCTAGTTATCTACATGACACATGATTAATGATTGGTAAAATATAAATCTAAATGGAAACATCTCCTCTTCCAAGGTTCCAGTTGATCAGTTTTGAATTGCCAGACTGAGGATGTGAGCTAAGAGCCACTCTAGCAGCATTACAGTGACACACTGCCTGTCATTTACTGCCTGTCCTCCTTTTAAGTACTTGTTCCTTCATAATTATTATATGCAGTTGGCCACTGGACTTTGAAACTGCAAACTGCTTTCCATATCTTTTGTTTCCAGCTGTATATACACTGAAATCACACGGTTTGTTATCTGTCACTAAGATTACAAGCAGCATGACTTGAAAGGAAAAAGGTAGAAAAATGTCAATGAAAATAGGGAGCTCTTTACTGACTATAAAATTTGACACACTTCTGTAACCAAAAATAGAGCAGTGGTACTTGGATTCTGGTGCTGATTCAGTGGTGAACGGAAAAAAAATGAGTAGAAATGAGTAAAAGAAGAGTAAACAAATATTGATATGTAGTAGAAATTTCAGGCTATAAAAATATTGATGAACACTTCAGGAAAAATCAATAACCAGGTTTCACACAAATTTGTAATGGTTTTTTATCTACATTAATTAGAGAAGAAACTCAAAGTTTACTTTCTGAGTCTGTCTGAGCCTCCGAATTTGTTGATGGTGATAAAGAGATAGAATATTCATAAATATTTTGGGGGTTTTATGTTTGGGGAGGAATCTCATCTGCTTATATCATATGTGGTTAAAGAATTTTGCATTTTATTAATAGCTAAGTGATATAGTGAAATATCATAAAGTTAAAATTTGATTTAAATGTATGTACCTAGATAGATACTTACCAGGTTCTCACAGTACTCTGGAGTTTTACAAGAATTGGCTGAACAGGTCCTAAGTCTATTCTGTAAAATTTTAGCAAATACACGAAAATGTTAAAAGACCTAAATAATGTTAACATTATGTAAATATTAAAGAAAGAAAGAGAGAAATGAGATAATTTAGGTAATTACACTCCAGATGAGTACATCAGAGAGAAAACACAAAGAAATAAAGCCTCTCCTTTCAAGGCAAGCAAGCATAACATGAACTAGTGGCTGAAAGTTAAAGCCAGAAAAATTCAAATTAGAATTGAATACCCATTAGTTAACACTGAAAGAGAACCACTGGAACTAGCTCTCAAAGTAATGAATCCTTCATGTCTTGAAATCTTCAGGTCAGGCATTTCTGAAAAATGTGCTGTGGCTAAACACAAGTTATTATTTATTGATAGCCAAATAATTAACTTAATACATGAGAAATTGCATGAAATGTAATAGCTTGTGCTATAGGAAGTCAGATCACACTCTGAATGTACAATTTCATAGCTTTTCCACAACGGGGCACATGAGCAGTTTGCCAGCTATGGATGTTGGCACTTTGGTAAGTGAAACTTAGTTGAATGAATGATGAACTGACAGTCCTTTCACCATCATTTTACAGACTCAAATATGTTGTTATCCCCTTGCCACTTCATGCTGATCAGTGCTTCCTCTTTCTCACAAGCTTCCCAGATGAAAAGCCAACACCTGTAAGCCAACACCTGCTTGTGCTCTTCGAGTGAAAAAATGATCAGGCTCATTATTTAGCTCATTCTCTCCTTTTATTTTAAACTGTAGAAGGTATTATATCTTTCCCTGATTCAGTGCTTCCCTTTGAAACATTTAATTTGCAAGTGGTGGATTTAACGTCTTTCAGTTCCACTGACAAAGAGCCACTCCTTTTCGATAGCTATTAGATGAAATTCATAATCCTTCAAGACTCTTATCTAATGTTAAGATCTGAAATTATTACAGCAAGGTAAATACATATTTATCATCTCTTTATTGCAGATTTTTGCCCTGAGCTTCCCATCTTCTTCCTTTAATTTGCATCTGGGTGTATCTTTAGTTTTGCTTCCTTCCTAAAGGAATAAAGAATTATTTACATAGGAGTTTTGCCATGTGAGGGCCCTTGATTATCATTTGCATTCTGTGTTTCAGACACATCCTATTTCATCCTTTAAGGCTCTTTTCCTTTTAGCCTGGTAACATAAAAAAAAATCTCACTTCCCTTCTAGTCTTCTATTGTCTTCAGGAATTCACTTTACTTTTGTGCTTATTCTACTTCATCAGCAATTCCTGTTGTTTCCACCACTTTTTGTAATTTTTCACACTTTTTTTTCCAGGGCTAGATCCTTTCAGGGAAAGGAAAAACTTCAGGAGACTACATAGATTACTCTCTAAATTTTTTTGTGTGCCCTCAAATACACTGTACTTTATTATTTCTTCAGTTCCCTTTTGATAGTAGTATTTTCAGTCCTTAAAAATGACTTCTTATTCCTTGTGTTTTCTTTAAAGAACTTGAAACTATCCTGCTATAGTTTTAGTGTCCTCTAGCTGTATGTCTAAATTCTCATGGGCAGCCATAATAGTCCTGTTTTACACATTTGAACACTGGGATAATACACAACAATTATGCCCATAGGTTTGTAGCTTGTTCCCATTTTCCCCTGATCTCTTGTGCATGTAAGATGTTTATAACTATGCTGTAGAAAAACTTCTGTACACACTTGCAGATCAATATGTTGATCTCTAAATTCCCCACCCAAACTATGCATGTTGTAAAGTGAAACATGTGGAGTGTGTGCAGGGCCAATCTTCTATCCTATATATAGCTGGCAAAACCAGGAAGCACAAATTTACACTTACAGACCATAAAAACACACAAGGCCACGGAAACCACTCTTTGGTGTAGATGTAAGGGGAAATTGGGATTCAGCTGACATATTTTTGCAGTGTTTGCAGTATATCATTTGCCAGTGTAAATCTGACTTGCAAACATACCGTGTATTCACTGTGAATGGTTTCTTTTTGCTATAAATGGCCCCTTTCTTGGAAATGGTCTCCCTTTACCTTTTCATCTTGGACTGTTTGAACTACCCAACCAAACTTTTCTGTTTTGTAGCACATTACTACAGATGAAGAAAATAAAAATAGGCAAATATTATTATTCCAGGAATACTGGAATATTATTCCTTTTAATGGACCAGTTCCTTTTAAAATGTGCAGAGCGATTTTCAATATTGGCACATATAAGCTTGTGGTTTAATGTTCAAAGGCAGAAACTCTGTGCTTACACTTCAAAATTTGGAAAAGAATCAAACTTACTTATTTGAGAGCGTAATCTGGCAAGAAATAAAGATAGAAACAAGACCATGTGGGAGATGTTTGCCGGTCAACCTCATAGTCAACAGAGGAAGCAAAATAGGAAGCCCTATTCAGTGGAAAAACTAGATGCTCTAGGTCTTTTCAGTTACCTGTCTTGCTCTATGGACATTGCCTTTTCTTTCAGGACACCTTTGCAAGAACTGAGATCTGGCTTGCAGAAGCATAAATAGACTCTAAATTACACCAAATAGAATGCTCTAATATTCCATTGAACAGTTCTCTCCTTATCAAAATACTAAATCCTGCGTGCCCTCAACTACTCTATGTTGGCAGCAGTGTAATAAAGAAAAATGTGAATAATAAGGAAATATGGTCATCTCAGAGTCTGAACTTCTCATCCCTCGCACCAAGGAAATAATTGTCAGTTCTGTGGCTGCAGAGAATCATGCAGGTGGGAAAGTATAGTCTAAAATAACTTGTATGTAATTCTGCTTTTCTTTCTTCCTATAGATTTCTTAGTAACCTGTACAGTTCTCTGCACTGGACTCTCCCTTTTCAGAGTGGTGAAAGCAGTAAGTAAAGTTGTGGACATGTAACCTCCTAAAAAAATGTTGCTAGTCATTAATGAAAATTTACATTAATGACATACAAATTTTACAGCATTCAGATGGAGAATTTTGGTTCAGGCCCAGTTTTCCCAGTATATACTTTTAAAGATGTTTGGGGAAGATAAATTATCTTCTGAAAAAAAAATCATGTAGAACAAATAAGTATATCTAACTATAGAAAACAGAAGAATAGTTTCTTGGACTCTCACCAGGATTAAGTATTATACTAACCATGTTTCAAAATGCCATTTCTTATTTGACAAAAGGAATGTCAGCGACTACACTGCTTCTGAACTACTGTTGTGTGAGTTCAAAGAGGAACTATTAAGCCCTGGATCTGTGCCTGAGCTTTATATTCCTGGTACTATCAAAGAGTGTGATCATTAATCCCAGCTAAACAAGAAGTCAGCATGTTCCACAGAATCAAAGGCTGAAGCAGGATTCAGGAGAGAAGTGTCCTGCTCCTGCTTCTGTTGATGAGGTGTTATGTCACTTATGAAGGTCTTGCTGGCTGAGCTTCTGCTACTTTTTGCCCAACAATCTGATATTAGCTTGGGGGCCATAATTATACCTATCTATAGATTTTTCCGTGTGTTGAGTCAATGTAGCAAACATCATGAGTAATGCATTTTTACAGAATAAAGAGTGCATTTATATGTATTATAGTTATATATTTAACACCTTTTCATAGTAAATTCGACTATTGGAAGCTTCTACAAAAACTTAAACAATTTTACATTTGTCTACATCATTAAAGGAGATCAAATCCCACTGATCTTGAACAAATCTTCGATCATGCTACTATCTCCATGTGATTGTCTCAACCCTTTAACTTGAAGCTTGGTCCCTAAATGAATGAGTTGGTTTGTGCAGAGATTGGTAAGGTCAATACAGCATTTGTGATTGGAATTTAATGTGAGGGCTCAGTCCCATGCTCCATTTCCTTGTGGAGAAGCAAACTCCTTTGTTACTTAGATATTTCACCATTAAAGAAGTCCCTGGAATCTTCAGTGGAATCTAATCTGTTGATTAGATCATGCTATGCCTGACAGATACTAAGGAAGAAACAGGATATTTGCACAAAAACTACTCAGCAGACATATGGGAATAAAGAAATGCCAACTATTCAGTAAGGCTTTACCTGTTATGCTTAATTTTCCAGATGGATATGGAAAGAATCAAAAGGTTAAAAGGAAGGGCAATGAATATATGGCAAAGCCATGAAAAGTGTTTATGGCAAGACAAGAACTCACAGGTCTGATAATGTTGCCCCTCATAAGCATGAAATTCTAGAACAGACATCCCACAGGAAGGTCGCTGCAGGAAAGGACTTAATAGAGAGCATGAATGAATGAAATACTGTATTTCAAGGACTAAGGGAATGAACCCAGACTCCTAGGACTGTTTGGCTTGCTCCCAAGATATGAGGCTCCTTTTGAAGAAGAAAATGAATTTCCAGTCAGATGGAGCAGAATTGGTGATGATTTAGGGTAATGTATGTTTTTTTCCCCATGTGGTTGAACAATGATTCAAATGGATCTACATTAATAGAAGCAGCTGGTGTGTGTTTTAGAAGTGAGTAGATGATAATACTTAACAACTTAATAAAGCCACTTGACTATGGGAGATGGGTATGCATATACAACATGATACCTCATGTGACTAAAATGCATGTTAAAAATATCCAAGTTTTCCATTTGTACTGATGTCAGGTGCTCAATATACGAAAAATGTCTGTTTGGGTTTTTTTTTCCTCAATAAGCTGCAGCATGTTGTAATTTGGGTAGTATGATACTGCAGAAGGAAGCCTGTGTTTCTTCTCTGCTCTTGAAAAAACCCAACCCAGTAAAGTCTACTTCTTTTGCCCTATTTTCTTTTCACTTTGCATGCAGCTCATGAACCAATACTCTCTTGCTTCATTAATGAACTTTCATCTCAGTCCTTCTTTTTTCATCTCACATTCACACTGATGATAATTTCTGCTCCCCTATCAGTGCTGCACAGGAAACACAAGTACTGCTGATGAGTTGGGGATCACCGAAGCACAATGAGCTCCATACCTAGATCAAACCTTGTGGTCAACAGCACAGGATCAAGATATTATCCTCTTGGGATACCAGAATTCAGGGAGGTCTGGTTGCTGTCTTTAAGCAGACTAGGATGGTAAGCAAAGGGCACTTCTTACCATTAAAGTAATGCTATTTGACTGCCTCTGTTACCTTTTCTGATTGCTGCCAGGGATTGCAGGCTGTCAGTACTACATTCCCGTTTCCCTTCCTGTCACTGATGCAAGTTTTTGGGCCACTGCCTAGAAGAGATCTCTGCAACAGAGGTCCCTTCTGTCCTTTTTTCGCTTGACAGAATGAATATTCTCTAGTTCCATACACGGCTGTTTTCAAAGGAGAATGAAGAGTCCTTTCATAACCTTGAACTGAGACATCTTCATGTTGGAGAGAGAATTTCCTCAAACCCTCCATTTTGTATAGTTTGCAGTAGGAATTGATGCCACACTTCTTCCTTTAGGACAGAAGGGACAGAACTGGCCTTCCTTCTTTATTCAGTGGCTTCTTTATCCTCACTAAGGGTCTCCGTTCCTCCACAGAAGGGGCACAGTGCTCAGTGGGGAGGAGTAAACAGAATCACAGAATGGCTGATGTTGGAAGGGACTTCTGGAGATCATCTTGTCCAAATCACCTGCTCAAGCAGGGCTGCCCAGAACAAGGACCACATTCAGATAAATACCTTCATGGATGGGGACTCCACAACCTCCTGGGGCGACCTGTGTGGGACTTAGTCATTCTCACAGTAAAAAGTGTCTGCTGACGTTCAAAAGGAACCTCCCGTGTTTCAATTTGTGCCCATCACCACTGGTCTTGTTACTGGGCCCCACTGAAAAGAGCCTGGCTTCACCCTCTTTGCATCTTCCCTTCGCGTATTTGTATACATCTGTGAGATCCCATTGAGCCTGCTCTTCTCTAAGCTGAACAGTCCCAGCTCTCTCAGCCTTTCATCATAGGAGAGATGGTCCAGCACCTTAACCATGGTCATGACCATTTGTTGGACTCTTTCCAGTCTGTTCATTTTTCTCTTGTACTGAAGGAGCTCAGATGTGAACCCAGCACGCCAGGTGTGCCCTCACCAGAGCTGAGCAGAGGGGCAGGATCATCTGACCCTCAACTTGCTGACACTGCTTTGCCTAATGCAGTCCAAGGTATCGTTCACGTTCTTTGTGGCAAGGGTACACCGCTGGCTCATGTCTGACCTGAGGCCCATCACGACCCAGAGTGGGTGGGACCCACCGGTGGGACCCAGCTACCCACCGAATGCCAAACTGCATTCCAGTCAGGTAGTCCCCCACCTGTCCCGGAGCCTGGGTTGTTCCTCCCCAGTGGCCGGGCTTTGCCCTTCCCCTTGTTGAAGTTGCTCTGCCTGGGTGTCCCCGGGTTCACAGAGCGCCTGTGCCCAGCTGGAGGGGCAGCAGGAGCTGTGGAGACACGCACCCACCCACCCGGGCTAGGGAAGCAGCCTGCGGAGGACGGCGAGGAAGCCGCAGAGAGGATCAGGGAGCAGCGTCCCGCCGGGAACGCCCGCTGCCACCTCACCTCTGGCTCGCCGCGCCGCCGGGACAGCGACCGGCTCCCGGTGTGGTGCGACGGCCGCCCCCGGCCCTGCCCCTGCCCCGGCGCTCGCCGACACCCGCGGGCGGGGGCGGAGGGCGGGGGGA
>VYZQ01016321.1:0-44307 GCA_013400655.1 Mystacornis crossleyi | reverse complement strand
CTGGAGCATGTCCAGAGGAGCGCAATGGAGATGGTGAAGGGAACGGAAGTCTCCTGAGGAGCAGCTGTGGGAGCCAGGTTTAGCCTGGAGAAAAGGAAACCTCAGGGATGACCTTATTGCTCACTTCACCTGCCTGAAAGGAGGTTGTAGCCACATGGGGTCTGTCTTTTCTCCCTGACGACTAGAGGTAGAACAAAGGGAAATGGCCTCAAGCTGTGCCAGGGAAGATTCAGGTTGGATACAAGGAAAAATTGCTTCATTGAAAGAGTGGTTAAACATTGGAACAGGCTGGCCAGGGAAGGGTGGAGTCACCATCCGTGGAAGTGTTCAGAAAATGAGTAGACCCGGCATTTGGTGATGTGGTTTAGTGGGCATGGTGGTATTCAGTCAGAGGTTACACTTGATCTTGGAGGTCTTTTCCAACCTTAATGATTCTGTGATGTAGGTGGAAGAGAGAAAACAGTAAATGAGTAACACTAAACACTAGTTCATTTAGATGTTGATGGCCCATAAGGATGGCAGAGTGTGATTAGAGGGAGGAAAGCAAAGCAAATACTAAAGCACACAAAACAACACAAAATACACGCCTAAGAGGGAATAGTGATGGATAAAGATTTTTTAAATTTTTGTAACAACCTGTGTAATTAACATGCTTGCACACAGGTTACGGAGGAAGCCTTATTATGCTTGAGTCATGTTTCTAGGCACTGTCACTGTTCTGCCAAAAATGGGTTTCTTCTGTCCAGATTTCCATTACCTCAGAGTTATATATTGCTTTTGTGTGATAAAGACACACCACATTGTATCACTATAGTCCTCATTTATAGAGTCTGTGGAAAGAGTTTCAAACATGGATAAAACTGATCACTGCTTAAGTTTAGGCTACTGGGAAAAAAAACGAAACAAGTGAAGGAATGATTTTTGTTGCTCTACAATCCTTTTTTGTCCATCTGAGGTGATAGTATTCTAATCATGCTGACTTTAATGATTTACATTCCATTTCAGTACTCTGAGCTGTTCTAGGCCATCACATGACACATCTGGGTAACTGTTGTATGGATAAATGGACAGGGATATGGAATTGTCAGGAGAGCTTGTATAACTTTACCATAAGAGATCAATTGGTCAACAGTGATAGCTTGTCAGCTTTATTTTTAGTTTTGGTCTGCTGTATACCTCTTGACTGGGCTTCACATCACCTTCCTACCATCCAGGGGATTATGAATCTGTTGATCTTCTACACAAGTGAGTGACTGTCCATCAGAAGACAGCTTGCCAAACCATGAAGCTGTGGTTTTACGGACGTAGCCAGTCGTTCGGAGGAGTGGCAGCATGCCACTCAGCTCATGCTGAGCTCAGCTTTAAAGGCTGTCTGCTTTTATTTTCCTGGGTTGAACTTTGTAACTCTGTATGAACTGAAAAAATGTCTTTAAATTTTGGTGTGTCTTTCCTACTATGTGAAGCAATACAGTCCCAAAGCTGTGGGATGTATCACCCTGTAAATAAAGAAAACTTCTCTAACAAATGGGCATTCTGAATTCTGAGGTGGGAAAGCTGTGCTTAGCTATATATAATCCTAAAAATTATTTTAGCTGGACTGTTGCAGGGAAGACTAACCCTTGGTTTTTGTCATATATCGTGTTTATACAGTGAGTGTGTGACTGAAGATGGTTGTGAAGAAAAATTGCTCTTGGCAGTTACTTTAATGACAGTAGAAACACATTAGTTTCTCGTATTTCTGAGATTTTAGGATCTTCCAGCTAGCAAGTCTTTATGAAGGTGTCACATTACCATAAAATCATTTGCCTGCCTTTGCTGCAAGAGCAATCCAAGATTTTAGCTGGATTGATACAAATGTTCTGATATTTATGGGATGAGTTAATTGTTTTTGTTTATTTGAATGGTTAAATAAATGCAAATTTAGTGTACAGATCCGTGGTCTTTCTTTTCAGTATTGGAATTAATAGATTGTGATGATTTTATACAATTACAGCCAGTGTAATTTTCTACTGCAGGCAGGCACCTTTGAATTTAAGGTAACAGTAGTTCTAGAGGCTGCTTAAGGATTAGAGGTGGGATTACATGATTGCATCTGCAGCCAGGTCATATGCTGGGCATGTTTACAAGGCTATAATTGATGCCTATTAAATAATAGGTATGTGTGGGATGGGATGTTTAAAACCATGTTTTTGCATAGTTAATCCTTTGTGTGAAGCAACTTGGTTTGAATTTTTGTCTTCAAATGTCATGGTTCTATACAAGCTTATTTACAAAAATGTTGCTCTTCAACAGCTTTTCTTCTGTGTGTTTGCAGTAATTGTAGGAAGTACCACAAAAATTATACACCTTAACATCTACCTGAGTACTGAAATACAGAAGTGAAATTGGGATGTGATGATGCAGTAATGGCTGAAATCATATTTATTTGTTAAAACCACAGTATTAGCTAAAACCCCAACGATACTAATACTCAGTCTTATAAAGTGCTTTCTAAATATGTTGGCTGAGCTAATTAGTCTCGTCTTCTCATGTGTTACTGTTGGCAAGCAGTATATGGACAGTATCCTGGCCTTTGGAAACATTTAACCAGTGCGTCAGCAGAGATGTAAGGGGGTGTAATCATTCCGGTGATGAAGAGCTGCTGCCTGTAATCAGTTGGTCTGTCATAGTTTTCAGAAAGAGGTTTCGTAGAGGACAGTGTTAGTGTTGCATGGACGGTGAGCAAGTGATGGGGAGTTTGAAGTGCAGTTTCAGTTGTGACCTGGTATCCGGTGGTGCCTTCGGAGCTCAGCTGACAGACAACTTCCGTGCAGTGCCACAGCATGGTCTCTGTGCAACTCCAGTATTGACATCCTGGTTTAGTGCTGTTTGCACAAGAACAGCTTTGACTTTTGTTCTAAGTCTGCTTCAGGTGAAAGTGTCTTTTTGTTATGGCTTTAACGGATCAGATGACTGACGTGTGCTGAAAAGAGGGAGGTGGTGTTCTTGGTCCTATATCCCTTTCCCCTTATTACCTTCTCATCTTCCTGTACATGGCGGTGTGATGTTCAGGGGGTATTGCATTGTGCAGGGAAAGCTTGTTAAACGAGTAAAAAGCGTTCGATTTGGTTTTTAAATTGTTTTAACAGGTTGAGCTAGCACGGTTGGGTTGACTGGGGGTGGGAAGAAGGGTGAGAAAGCTGATCAGTTGCATGTGTGTAACTACCAAGGAGGCCACCAGGGCGGTGAAGGGTGAGGAGGAGCAGCTGAGGGCGCTTCCTTGGTTNCTCTCAGGCACGTGGTGTGAGTCTTGGTGCTGTCCTATGCAGGGCAAGGAGCTGGACTCTGATGTTCCTTGTAGACTCCAGTATATTTATGATTCTGTAAGCTGATCTTTTATTACTGTGTTCTGCCTCTTGATTTTTTCCTCTTACACTTCAATGCCTAACTATTGTTATAAACTCTTAACAATTAACTTTTAATTGTTAAGGCCTAAGAAACCTGTCTTCTAGGTAGCCTGTTTTCTGAAAATTCACTCAGGAATCACTTAATTGTTTCATACGTTGTAATTGTGTAAGTGCGCTTCAGTACATAATTTATATATTTTCCGATAGGATTTATTGACATAACTTAGTTTTCAGTTGGGTCTTATTCATGATGATTTAGGTGTCTTCATTTTAATTGATTTAGTTCTTCAAAAATGACAGTAATAGAATAGATTTTGTTCTCTACATATTTGAACAGATCTGTGTGGAGGATCAAGACTCTAGTAGTTCTGCTTTTTTATTTATTCTTTCAGAAAAGAGGCATCAGTTTGGTGCCTCAGATTGATGGAACTGTTGGTTTTCTTAATTTGTAATATACAAAAATGGCTTAAGGAAAAGATTCAATGTAAAGATACTGTTTTCATGTACATATCATTTGGGCATGTAAAAATGTGAAAAAAACAGATTATTGTATTTGTTCAGGACTTGAGTCATGGTTTGCATAATCCCTGAGATTCACTGAGTGTCTCCTGAGGTTGGCTCTGGTGTTAGCACAGTGGGACCAATTCTGTGCCAGTATGCTGTGGTTTTGCCATTAGAACTGCTGTGTATGTAGCACTGTTAATTTATTCCATCTTCATGAGATACGTTTTGTCTAGCATTTGGGTACCCTCAAATCATTTCTGAAAGCTACAGATGAAGCCTCTTGTTTTCATTTTGACTTTGAGTTGGTGTTTGATGCATTGAACTTGCAGTAATTACAAGGCTGGTCGTGTAATGCACCTCAGTGTGTCCCTTAGCCTGTGAACGCTGTGGAAGAAAGTCTTTGAAGGATTGCTTTCCTAGCCTGTTGTGGCTCAGCAGGAGTTCTTGTCTAAGCATCTCAGCTGTGCAGCCTTTGCTGTAAGCCCTTGGCTCTCTGAATAACTTGCTTCTCTGCCTGCCGTGTGCTGTGGAGCAACATGGGAAGCGGGTATTGTATTCCAGCCAGTTCGTGCCTGCTTAGAGTGGAAAATGTGCAGTCAGTTGTAGACAGGTCAAGCAGAATAAGCTGAATAAAATGTTGGACAATAGGTAGGACAAAAGGCTAGGCTTGTACATAATGACATACATAATAATGAATTTTGTGATATTGGCTGGGTGAAGAAAAACCCCAACAGATTTCCACAGTAGCTTAGCCATTAGTCCTAGGACTTCAGAATGATTGTGTGTTTGTTCATGCTTCCCAACAGTTATTTTGGATTTCTTGTAGACTTTTTAAGGCTATCTGTGTAACTGTAAAGGCTGGAAGCTTCAAATCCTCGAAAATGGAAATTTGTTACCCATTGTGTTTAGAAGTCTGATAAAATTCATAGCTGGCCAGTAACTGCCAGTTATTTTGTGTTATACCTCTACTCACCACACATATTTGGGAAATGTTAGAAAGCAAACAAAAAAATTCTATTATTTTAAAACTGTAGTAGAAAAACACTGAATATACTGATGATGGATCTTCAGTCCATGTGTTACATTTACACAGTCACCCATGTTGCATTTAAATTTTTATTTGAGGAGAGAAGTGATGCAAAGGCTCTTGCCCGTGCAAATGAAATTCTTATAATTATTAACTTCCATTTCAGATGCTGTCACTTGTTATTCCACAGAGGTTTTAACTGCCATTTATTCTGGTAGGGTACTCCTTCATTGCTGTATTTCAGCCTTTGCCTCCAGGGATAAGGAGAGTTGTCTAGAAACACATAGAGCTTGATTGCTGTCAGGTTTTCTTTGAGTATTCTTGTGATGCTCTGCCTTTCAGAGTATGATGTTTGTTTGTCATTTACAAAAAAAGTAAGTTTTATGAAAGGTCCCCTACTGTGAGTGTAGATAGGAATTTTCTGGTGGAAGCTGGTGAAAGCTCCATTTCCGTTTAAAATAAAGCATTACTGCAGCAGACAGAAATGAATTGTGATATACAATAAGTTTATTGTGGTATCTCTTAAGTCACAGGAGGATAATTCACATATCTCACTGTTCTTTAAATTTGTTTATCTTGAAAAAATGTGTGATGTGGCAGGTGTCATACTGGATACTGGAATATATGAGATGGGCCAGAGAGGGACCCTTTCTGTGAGGACACGTGGTGTTCAGTGAATGCTGGTGGCAGCTGAGAGCTGTCCATACAAACCAACAGAGTGTGGACTGGACTTGACTCCTACTTTTTTCACCCCTAGAACTTTCACTGAAGTTTTTTTTTTTTTTTTTACCCTAAACCTGACACTTTCCTTTTCTTTGAAGATGCATGTTCTGTTTTCTTGCCTATGAAAACAAAGAGACTTTCAGAGGAAAGAGGAAGAGGTGCTCCCCCGTGGGGGAGGTGGGCATAGGTGGACGCTTGGCGGGGCATGGGATTTCCCTCTCCCTGTTCCCTTGGTCACGTGTACCCCAAATCCTGTCCCCTATTGGTCACTTTGAGTGTAGCCCGCGGGAGTTCTGTACTTAGGGGGGTGTCCACGGGACTCAGGGAGTTGTTCTAGAGCTGTTGTAGGGAGCAGTCATTGTGGGAGTCCCTGCCGGGCTCCGGCCATGTGCGGCAAGGGGGAATAAAATCTGAAAACATCTATCAAATATCGTCTCCTTGATTCTTCCACGGGCCAAGGCTGTCTCCCAGGGAAGGTTGCAGCCACCCCACTGCAACAGAAAGATATAGGAAACTGTTGAAATTTTAGTGCCCAGAGGTATGTGTGCTTTTGCTGATCTGTTGTGCTGCTGGAGACTGTTGCTGGAAGTTGAGCTAACAAATGAAAAGCTGACTGGAACACCTGTGCCATGTGCCACCCACAGATGCGCTGAGGTTGAGATAAGCATGATTTAAACTTGAGACTTTGGGTAGCTAATATATTATTAAACACCAGCTCCACTGGTATCTGATTTTCGTTTCCTTTTTGAACATCGCAGTGCATTCTCTGCAGTTAAGAATTCCACTGAGCAGTATTGTTGGAGAGGCTTTTGAAATTTAGCAGTGATAGATGTGTAACAGGGGCTGTGTCATGCACCACATCATGCAAAGTTTTTGTGAATCTTTACTTAGACCTCAGCTTCCTTTTGGTTACTGCTGTGATCATGAGCCACAAACAAAAAAAGCATTTGTTGACTCAGGCTGTATTTGCCTTCCAGTAGTCCTTGGATATTGAAGTTCAGATAGAATCTTTTTGTGGTTGGATATAAGAATTTTAAAATGGAAAGTGCAGCGGGTTTTGTTTGGTTTGGTTTCTGTCACTCATCATGTTAGTATGAATATAACAGGTACTTTACAAAAATCTTACATAGATGCTTATCTAATCCTGAAAAGGACTCTTTAAATTCTGTTTAGTTCTTGTTCAGTTTCACAAAAACTGCTTCTGGCTGCTTGGATTTGTAGTGATGAAAAGACAAAAGAGTTTGAACCCTATTAATAGATGAGTATTTTGGGGTAATTGGGCTACTTAGTTTTCCAGACTATTATTTCTAGTGTGTTGTAAATAAGACATCTATACTTTGTGATAACTTCAACCTTTTCTGCAAACTGTTCAGAATTTCACTTGGGGTAAATATATAACAGTTCCATTTTATGCAGGTCAGACTGACTAAAGTTATGCCTACATGGTGTCACAATGGGACTGAGTAAAGACCTGAACTAGCACATTCTAGTGCAATGCCATGTAGACATACCTGTGATATGTTAAGTGTTTTAATATTACTACTTGAGACATGATTATTCCCACCCTCGTCTTTTAAGCTATTGTGTCTCTTGATAGCTAAAATGCATTACAGTAGTTTTTCTACGCAAGCAGATTGGGAAGGATGAAAAGTTGCAATGGATTAAAAGACTGTGTTTTCTTTCTTACAGAAAATGCCAGAAGCCTCAGAAGACCACAATCACTGGAAGGCCTGTTGACTTCCGTTTTCTGGTAATCTGGAACATCATCCATCTGGCATGGCGCAGGGCAGCCAACAGCTTGATGTGCAGGTACTCCATGATCTCCGGCAGCGTTTCCCTGAGATACCTGAAGGGGTGGTATCTCAGTGCATGCTTCAGGTATGGTAAAGAGTTTGTGTATTTTATTTTGGTATGAAATACGAGTTCAGTATGAAAACCCTTTTTAGTAGTATACGTGGAGCATAGATTTTCATTCTCCTGGTTTTATTTTAAAAGGTTGGAGGACTCCACTACTTGCATTTCTGTCTTGTCTTTTAGGTGCAAAAATTTTGTCATTCTTCACTTAGGTTTGTCAGGTTTTTTTGCACTGATGTTTTTTTTGTTGTCTGTGTGATCTGTGACTGTATGCATGTGGGGAATAAAGAAAGTGGCTAATGGGATGTTAATTGATGATGGCCACATAAATAACATACATATGCTGGAGGAGGTTTTAGTAAACAACCACTCATCCTTCCAAGGTAAGGAGCTGGACTTAGCTAGGAATCTGACAATTTTCCCTCTTTATGGCATCTTTTTCCCATGGCTCTTCAGAGGTTTAGTTTTACTTCTCTCTTTGTAGGTCAGGTGGTGGTTCTTCTCCCCGCACTCCTTTTCCTTTCCATTGCATCCTTCCACCTTCATTTAAAATCAGAAGTTAAAAGTGATAATAAGTTACCACATGTAATACGTAGTGGTCATCTGGGAATACCTTCAGTTAATGGGAAGATTCAGGAATGGAATAGAAACATGCAAGATCTGGTTTGGCCTTGTGTGGCCATGGCTGAGGTTGGAAAGCTGTATTTGCATCCTGCCTGTCCCTGGCAGATGAGTAGGTCTACTTAGAAAAGGGTTTGTTACTCTTGCATTTTGTCTTCTAAACCATACAAATAAAAATTAATTGCTTTCACACAAATGTAAAGCAGGGGAAGCCCTGCAATTTAAAGCTTTACTTGTCCTGATAGTCATCTCTTCTGTACTGTTAAGAACATGATTCTTTGGATGAACTGTGTTTGTTATAGACGTTTTTAAACCGATAAAATTAAAGAACCTCTAATGCTGCAGAAGCATATGGTGTTATGTATCTATACTATGGCATTCTGGATAGCTAGTTAACTTTGCACAGCAAATACTTGTTATGTTTTTAAGTACAGATTTTGTGTCCAAACCCACTTTATATTTAAAGATGTGTGAGCTGGTTTCCAATAACCATTTGCATTAAATGCTCTGGATTTAAATCAGTTTTGAGTTTCAGGCATGTCAAAAATTGGGGGTCCTTTGAAATGACAAATATATTCCATACCCTGATAAAATTAGAGCACAGCCTGTCCTATATATGTTCTCTTCACCTGCACCCTGACCAAGTGACATAGGGAAGCTGAAGGCTCTGTTCATGAAATTGTGTTTAGATGGCAAGTGGCTGATGGTAGTGGTTCACTTTTTAGAGACTGTTGTCTTGGCATTGTGGTGCTGATTGTTATTGCAAGGTCTGGTTCCACATATTCTGGTCTTAAATTTTTAGTGATGTGTCTGGATGTTCCCACTGACCACTGAGGTCTAGAAGGAGAGCTCAGCATGAAGGGAGGTTGTCAGGGAGAAGTATCTGTAGAGTGAGAGCTGTTCCTACTTAAGTGCTGGACTCTTCTGTCATGTTTAGTAGTAAGTCTTCATATGAGAAGATGCTGAATATATGTGTTCATCTGACAGTGAAATCACATGAAATTCTGGGAAAGCCGTCTTCACTCTGGTATTGACTGACTAGGTCTGTGAGAAAAGAAATGTAATATGACTGTTCAGCCAATGGATAAGCTGTTGAAAATTGTATTGCAAGGCAATATGTGTATTATTATGCATACAAGTTTATATAGTGATAGTGTTTAAAATAGAAGTGCAGCCATTATTAATGTATATTCCTTAGAATGGTAATTTTAGCACACTGAGGAAGGCAGGAGTGTATTTTTATATATAAATATGTATGCACTTGCTGTGGAAGGAGGTGCTCTCTGTCACAGAAAGTACCTCGGGTCATGTGTAACAAAGGTAGGGTGCTAAGGGCCAGATTTAGTTGAACTTAAATGAAATTTGTTTTCTTTAGCTACTATTTAGATTAAAATCTGAACCACAGCTGATGCAGGCTGTTACATGCTAAAGTGGGGAGAAAAGTCCACCATCTGGAACGCTTTCTAGTGACTTGTTTGGAAAAGCTATCATTTGTGTTGTTCTTTTAACAGACTACATTAAGCTAAAATGAGTGGAGAGGGCAGGAAGGGAGAAGGAATTCCCCATTAGATTTCTCACTTGATTCATAATTTATTGTCTGTATAGTTTCAACTGCTAGCATCACAGAACAAATCCGACATTGAAAAGGGTTTTTGGTTTCTCACTGATACGTGAATAAACCCTTTTTAGCCTTAAGCTTGAAATTCTTAAAGGCAGTTTAAATTTTGTTGGAATTGTAATGTTCGTTATATGGAATCACTAGTGCTTCTTCAAGCAATACTTTGACTTCATTGTTAAGGTATTGAATACTGTTCTGCCAGTAAAAGGTGGTTTAAAATGTTGAGTTCTTAAACTTCAAAGTGAAATGAAATACTCAGATAAAAAGTAAACTGAAAGTGAAAACAGTATAGACACTCAGACAAATGCTAAAATATTATCTGGAGTTTTGTTTTACTTTTCCAGAGTTTGCAATTTTGATCTAGTTTAATTTGATTTGTGTTGTTACTAGAACTAGTTAATGGTACAGACCTGTTCCTTGAAGAACGTGCAAAGAGTTGTAACCACTGCTTTCCTAAAACTGGACTTGGTTTTTTTAATATGTCACAGTGTAACTAGTGTTACCAGAGCATTTTGCCAGATGCAACGTGAGCTATGTATTACTTGCATACCATGTAGCAAGCATCATCTTTATTTCACAATACCTGTGTATGAAATGTTACCCCTAGTTATGTCCAGGCTCAGCCTGGCTGTGGCCTCAGCTGAGTGTTGCACGCGGAGTGGTGGCTCTTTCCTGTGCTCTGTGACAGTAATAGGTGTCTGTTCTTGCTCCTAGAACAACAACAACCTCGATGCCTGTTGTCGAGCCCTTGCACAGGAGAGCAACAAGTATTTGTATATGGAGTACCACAGCCCTGATGACACCAGAATGAATAGAAATAGCCTTTTGCACATTAATCTGGGTATTCATCCTCATACCAGCTATCATGCGGGGGATGGAGCTCAACTTAATGGTGGTCGTACACTGGTTCACAGCTCAAGCGATGGACACATTGACCCGCAGCGCACGGCAGGTAAACAGCTGATTTGCTTAGTTCAAGAACCACATTCTGCTCCCGCCGTTGTGGCAGCTTCTCCTAGTTACAATCCATTTTTCATGAATGACCAGAATAGAAATGCAGCTACTCCTCCTCCACAGCCACCTCCACAGCCATCTTCCATACAACCAGGAATGAACACGTCTGCTATGCAAGGCCCTCCTCCCACGTATATGCACATACCTCGGTACAGTACAAATCCCATTACTGTTACAGTATCACAAAACCTCCCCTCTGGACAGAGTGTACCCAGAGCTCTACAAATTCTTCCACAGATTCCAAGCAATCTTTATGGGACTCCTGGCTCTATTTATATTAGACAAACATCTCAAAGTTCTTCAGGACGACAGACTCCTCAGAATACACAGTGGCATTCATCGCCACAGGGCCCAGTTGCACATTATACTCCTCGTCCTCTACCTGTATATCCACATCAACAGAACTACCAACCTTCTCAGTATTCTCCAAAACAACCCCAGATCCCTCAGTCGGCTTTTCGATCACCACCGGCATCCCAGTGTCCCTCTCCCTTCGGCTCTCCTCAACACCAAGTTCAACCTCCTCAGCTGAGTCATCAGAGTTCACATGTTTTCATGCCTCCTAGCCCTTCCACTGTCCCACCTCATCCATATCAGCAAGCATCCCAGACTTTTCAAAAGCAAGGTGGTCACTCTGTATCATACCTTCCTCCTTTTGCTGGACCTAGTTTATCCAAAGGTTCCATGAATAAAATAGAAATTACAGTTGAGCCACCGCAAAGACCTGGGACTGCAATGAACAGAAGCCCTTCACCAATAAGTAATCAACCATCTCAGCGAAACCAGCACCCGCTGTATGCAGCCACTACTCCTCCTTCAAGCTCTCCTTCCAGAGGTATGTCGGGACAGCCCAAACCTCCATTTAGTGTTAATCCAGTATATATAACCTACACTCAACCAACTGGACCTGCAGGTGCACCAACACAGTCTCCTCGGGTAATGGTATCTCAGCCAAACCCAACCATTTTTAAAATCACAGTAGGTCGAGCACCGACTGAGAATCTTTTAAATTTAGTGGACCAAGAAGAGCGTTCTGCAGCACCAGAACCTATTCAGCCTATTTCTGTAATCCCAGGATCTGGAGGAGAAAAAGGAAGCCATAAGTATCAGAGAAGTTCTAGTTCTGGATCAGACGACTATGCTTACACTCAAGGTAAATGTTTCACCCTGCAAATTGAGGTGTTGTAAAATGCATTTTCAGCTTGATTTTTGCTACTTAATAAGTGAGAATTTTTGAACCTGTACAGAGAAAAATAGAAACTGTGTCAAAAATCAGATCATTTCTTCTGATTTTTTTTTTTTAATACTGCCAAATTTCAGTCCAATACATAAAGGATTTCTAAGGGTCTTAACGTTGCTGTGGTTTTGTTGTTAGGGGACTTTCTTAAAACGCTGCAGTTAACAATGATAACTAGTTTGTTCATATGCTGTGTCAGTTTTGTAAATTCTGCATTGAAGAACTGAGTCATAAAGTTACATGTGGATTTTTATAATTTTTTGTATTTGTTCCATATTTAAGTGTTTTAGAACACCTGAAGCACTGGTTTCTGCATTTGGTTTAGATTGAAGAATATTAAGTGAAAGAGGAGAGAGAGATAAGAATGCAGCTTAAAAAGCTTTGTCAATACAAATATTTTTTGAAAGATAATAAAATAATACTTTGAAGAACTTAAAAGTTCACCTCTTTCACTTGAAGTTTTCAAAGAGGAAGAAGAGATTGGCAGACAAATTTTAGGATGTGTATTGTGCTGCACAGGGATAAAACATGGTTTTAATGCCATATATAAATGAAGAATTCAGTAGTTCATTAAAGAAAAAAAGTGGAATTAAACCTTAAGCTGAAAACTACTTTTTTTGGAGTCATCTGCTGTATAGATTTGAAACACNGTGCTCTGAGGCCTTGTGCTTTGTTTGGTAGTGTTACTATTACAGCTTCAGTGAAGGTTGTCATTTATGTGAGAAAAATAGCTTCACACAGCTGTGAAAAATATATTCTAAAATGTAAAACCTGGTTTTGCCTTTGTGTCTTCCACTAGATTTGTGTATCTGAAAAGCAAACCAAATAAAACTAATTAGTATATGCTTTTTGGAGTGTTCCCATTGGTGGCAATACCTATCTACCAGAGCTTTTTTTATTGCTGCACTCTGAACTCTTGATAGAAGCAAATTGTAGAAGAAGAAACATTTTATTCTTTACTACCACAAAGGAATCGTAGAAAAGAGTGTATTTAACAGCTTAATTTAGGGAACAAGTTTATTTAATTTTCTCTTGAATGTGAACCATTGTAAAAAGTGTTAGCAGAAATTCATCCTGGTGTCTGTACTTTGACTGCTTCTTTGTAACATGAGTCATGTTTGATGAGTTGTATGAGAGTATAATGTCAAACTATGAAATGTAGTCTCACCATGTTAAGTTGAAGGATTCACACAGAGACAAGGTTTGATAGCAATAGTGGAAAATCATTCAGTCTGGTATCTGTACTCTTTTCCTTAATTCTGCTTGCATGACTTACGTTACTTGAAAAAGTAGAGAACAGTTCTGTTCAATAATTCTGGTGCCTGTAGTAGAAAAACACCTGATGTTATTCCTGGCTCGGCTTTTTGGTGTTTATTCTTTGGCCATGAATTGGTGAAGCCATACAAAATCTGAATTACAGTGCTACATTTTTGTGCCTAATGATGATACCTGCTTCTAACAGGTTGGGGTGTTCTTGTGATTTTGCAATAAGTTGTCGTATTGCTGCTTATTTTTCTAACTCCTTTTAGCTCATATGTGAATATTGTTGTGTTTTATGGGCTTTGCCTTTGCCTCTTGGACGGGGTGAAGAAAAGGGCAAGTGCTGGCTGGGGCTTTTCATGAAGTAGCATTTTGCAGGTTCTACAGCGTCCTTATTTTGAACAGTTTGCTGGAACATTGTTATATGAGCAGCATGTTTGAATACTCACATCAAATGTCTTATTTTTCTCTGTCCTAGCAGACTGGAATCAGGTAAAACCAGCCTGATCAGAAAGGATTAAGCATCACACTAACTTGGCCAGTTTTACATCATGATGAAATACGGAGAAATGCTCTTCTTTAGGAAACTGAATATTATCTTCTGGCTAGTCAAAATTCTTTTCTTTGGTTCTCTGGAAGCCCAACATCAGCTTGTGACTGAGAGTCATAAATTTCAGTATAATGATGAAAATGAGGGAATGACTAATGGCAGAGAGAGCTTAGAGAAATCAATCTGTCGTAGAATTAAGAGTCTGAAGCACCTGAGCTGACCTAACTTTTTATTTTCTGGATTCTCTAGTTTGTTTTGTTAAAGCTCGGTAGTTTTGCTTTTGAACCCTGGGGAACTTGCAGTATTGAGGTTTACAGTATTCCCTGAAAAGCCAAGAGTACTTAAAAGTTATAACACAGTTTGTAATAGCAGTGAAAAAAAACAACTCGGGACTGACATTTGGCTAATGTCTCAAGACTGGTGTTTCAGCTGCTGTTGAGCAGCAGGTATGAAGTGTGTGTTACCTTCTGATCTTACCTCTGGTATTTTTTTTTTTTTTGTCAGTAGAGTATCAGTATAACTAGGTTGCTGTTTCATCCTGAGAAGCTGTCTCCTTGTACAGGTGCCTTTGTATTTTTGAGACGAGAAACACCAAATGCAAAAAAAGAAGCTTTGACCAAAATGGTAATAACAACTTCAAGTTACTGTCTAAAACATGTTTTTTTTCTGGAAGAACTTTCTTCTAAATTGTAGTTCATTTGGCATGAAAGCATCTTCACACTGGTATTTGGCTGCATGTCTATGATCACATTTTTTTTCCAGAAAGGTCACTCATGAATCCTACGTATAAGTTAAGAATTCAGTGTTCCAGGTTTTTATGTGCTAGTAATTATTTCTTCTGTGTAAAACATTAGCCTTGCTGTTACATCAACGAGCAAGGATGGAGAGATTAGCAAAGGAACTGAAGCTTGAGAAAGAAGAGCTCGAACGCCTGAAAACCGAAGTCAATGGTATGGAGCATGATCTGATGCAGAGGCGGCTTCGAAGAGTCAGCTGTACAACTGCAATTCCAACAGTAAGCAATTTGTTAGTATTTTAATTCAACATACACGTTCATATTTTGTGCTTTAATGAAATTAAAGTACTATTCAAAAAATACTTTTGAGTATAAAATCTTCAGTCTTTGGAGATGGTTTAAGTACTTGATTTGTCATAAGGTAATTGAACCAGATGTGTCCAGTTTTCTTAGTGTTCCCAATAAAACTTCAGGAAGTTGTATGCATGTGCTCTTATGGACCACAGAACTGAACATAGTTGCTTTCCTAACAACCAATAAAAGTATGTCCAAGTCTATTCAATAAGCCTGAGCCGTATAGAGCTTGGTGTTCATGCAGGAAGGTTTAACTTTTGTTTGTAAAAAGGTATTTTGTTGTTTGAGTAGTTGCTTCTCATAGACAGTATTTTCCCATTTGGTATGTGCAGGATGTGCAAAATAACTTTTCACTGGCAGTGTTGCCTGAAATAGTTGGATCTCTCCTATTTTCCTTGTTGATTCTTCTTATCTTTGTGACTTCGACCTGCAAGTGGCTCTAGCTGAAACGTGTGTGGCTCTGATAAGGGAACGCATCTGGCTGAAAAATAGCTTCCACTGTGCATGGTTGTTTAGCAAATCAGCTCAGACTTACTGGCTGTGTTGACACAAACAGTGCGCACAGGTGTAGGCTGGGAGGCACAGGAGGGCTGTTGGCTGCTTAGCTGCTATGGCTGTTCTGTATCTCACCTGTTTCAGGGCAGCATTTGGTAAGGATGGGAGAAGTACAAAGGCACTGAGTGTGCCAGGATGAGGTTAGGAAAGCCAGAGACTAACTGGAGTTGAATCTGGCACAGGATTTCAAAGACCAAAAGAAGTGCTTCTGTTACTACCTAGGTGACCGCAGGAAGACCAGTGAAAATGTGGGCTCAGCAAGATGGGGGACCTGGTTATGTAGGACATGGGAAAGGCTTCAGATAATGAATGAACTTCTTGGCACAGTCTTTCAGGTCTCAGAGACCCTGGGAAAAGTGTGAAGCAAGGAAGGTATACCCTTAGTGGAAGAGAATCAGGTCAGGGAATGCTTAAGCAAAGCAGGCATACACGAGGCCATAATCCTGGATGAGATGCACCTATGAGTGCTGAGGGAGCTGGCAGGTGTCATTGTAAGGCCACTCCAGATAATCTTTGGTTGATTAATGGTGTTTGGGAGAGTGCCCAAAGACTAGAGGAGAGCAAATATCACTGCTGTCTTCAAGAAGGGGAGGACCCAGGGAGCTACAGGCTGGTCAGTCTCACCTTGATCCTTGGGAAGGTGATAGAGCAGCTAATGCTGCTGCCCATTTCCAGTCACACGAAGGACCAGAAAGTCATCAGTAGTAGTCACATAGATTCACCAAGGGGAAGTCAAGCTTGACCGATTTGGTAAACTTCTAGGATGCATAGTCTGTCCTGGTAACCTAGATAGACAGTGCTTATTGTCTGTCTAGATTTTGGCAAGGCTTTCAACATTGTCTCTTGTAAGATTTTTATACAGAAGCTGATGAAGTATGGTCTGGATTAGCACTCAAATTCATTGGAAACCGGATGAACAGCCAGGCAGAGTGTGGCAATCAGTGGCACAAAGTCTGGTTGGAGGCTTGGCAGAGGAGTTGGACCAGATGACCTCCAGAGGTTTCTTGCAACCTCAGATGTTCTGTGATTTTGTGACTGTAATGCTGGAATGTGTCCTGGGATAAAATGTGTTAGCGATTGATGCTGCTAGCATTAAGAAAGCTTTGAATTCCAGTAACTTACATTCCAGGGTTTCTTAATGATATGCAAATATATGCACTTAACTGATTATTCTGCTGAGAATAATTATAGTCTTTCATCATTGAATGATTTAAATATACTGGACTAGAAGGCTTGGCTTCTTGGAGCTCCTTGGGTTGATGGAAGTGAATAAACTTTTGACCTCATTCAGCTATAATCAAGTAATAGTTAATGTGGGCTGCAGCTTGTATTCTATTTTCTGATCATCCTGATGCAAAGTAGCATCTGGTAGCAAGTCATCCATTCATACAGAATTTAGTAATGTGTGTGGTTTTGTAAACTTGAGCTCAGCTATGTCATCTTACTAACGAATTCTAGTATTAAATAACTTGTCTGTTTTACTCCTCACGTGCCAATAGAATGGTTTTTTTGAGGGCAAATGAGTTAGGGGTGATGGGCCAGTTTGGCTTCTTTCAGTGCCCTGTCTATACTCAGTTTTTAATAAAGCTGTTAACAAAGATATAGCAATGTTATTTCTATTTCAGATAAGATGCTAACTTTCCCACAATTACTATTTTGGGATGTTTCTTTCTAGCCTGAGGAAATGACCAGATTGAGAAGCCTCAACAGACAACTCCAGATAAATGTTGACTGTACACTGAAAGAAGTTGATCTCCTTCAGTCTAGAGGTATTGAATTGATACTTTTCTAAAAAAACCAATTCGAATATGNAGGGAGCTGGGGGTGTTCATCCTGAAGACAAGGAGGCTCTTTACATTGCTCTTTACAATAATATGAAAGGAGGCTATGGCGAGGGGGAGTCTCTTCCCCCAGGTAACAAGTGACAGATGAGAGGAAACAGCCTCAAGTTGCACCAGGGCAGGTTTAGATTCGATATTAGGGAAAATATCTTAAGGGCAAGAGTTGTCAAGCATTGGAACAGGCTACCTAGGGAAGTGGTGGAGTTGGCATCCCTGGAGGCATTTTAAAAACCTGCAGATGTGGCAGCTGGGGACATGGGTTAGTGATTGATCTGGCAGTGGGTTAGTGATTGATCTGGCAGTGCTGGGGTAGTGGTTGGACTCAATATTGCCAGTCTTTTCTAACCTAAAGGATCCTATGATTCTAATATTGCATATGCTTAAATGTGCATATTTGGAGTTTTTAAAGTTCAATTTATATTAGCTATGACAGCTTACCTTTAAAAGGTGAGGGTTTTTCAGTTGCAACCTAATAAACTTGGCTTTCTCATACTTCTGTTGGCCAGGTTAAATTCCATCAGCAAGAAAGTGGTGATGTAAAATGACTTTGTCAAGAGCATATTAAAAAAAAACACAACTCCTTTGTGAAGATCCTTTACTTAAAATTTTAACTTTTTGCAGACAAAAACTGTGGCCAAGTAATACAGAACTGAACTACGGGTTACAACCAGGAGGCTGACAAACAAAAATCTACCAGGGTCTTTAAAAATCTTTTTTGCAACAAAAACTTGTCTTAAATGGAATCAGACAGATTAGGATATCCGCAGTCCTTTTTTATCACGGAGGTATCCTGTAGGAAGACATACATTTCACATGTTTTCAAAACAATACAAAATGTTGAGCTGGAGTTGATTTTTCAATATGGGATTGATGGGCTAAAAATTACTGTGATTGACAGAAAACTAAAACTGTGTGACAAAATTTGTGAAAAAGCTAAGATATATTGTCATAATAAAAAGATGTGTAAAATAAGAAGCTTCTAGATGTTCGTATCACTGGCAAAAGCATTTAAATAACCTTCAAGTTACACTTTCTTTTCTTTTCTGACAGGAAACTTTGATCCGAAAGCCACATGTAACTTCTATGATAACATAGAGCCTGGTCCTGTTGTGCCACCAAAGCCATATAAAAAAGGTAGGTCAACAAACAGGCATCATCTCCTAATCTGCATTGAGTGAATTTTTTTTTTTTCATTTTAAAAAATCCCTGTGGTGACAGGAAGCAACTCTACTTATTTAACTTTTCTCTGTATATAATTCAAACCAGAACATTTTTATCCAAGTGCAGTAATCCTGGCTACAGCTTGTTTTCCTCAAGCAGATTGTGGCAGGTGAATATTCTGTTAATACCGTGGTTATAAACAGTTATTCCCTATTAGAAAAAGAGCTGAAATAGCCAGTGTGGAATCTTATGCTCTGATACGGAAAGAATAGGGATCTTCTCCCTGAAAATGTTATGTGTGATAAGATTTATAATATTGTGTCTCCTCTTGCTGTAACTGGCGTGTACTGCACTTGTTAGTGGAAAAGAAGTAGCTCTTCTGTCTCAGTAATCATACAGTCTCCCTGACGCTCCAAAGTTTGTAAATAAGTTCTGGTTGCTGATAAGCGCTCCACAAAGCTTTCTGTAGGTGAACTTTGAATATTAGGAAATTTTCCCCCTGTTTTGAAGCAAGTATTTTACCCCTCAATGTAATAAAATTATTACGGTGTGGAAACTTTAAGGGAAGGCCCAGAACTGGTGCTTGTGGCTCAAAGAAAAGGTAGTACTGGGAGGAGTTCCCTGCATTAGGTGGTAGTGTTGAGGAAAGCAGTAGCATCAGGTGAGCTGTGGTGTGAAGGCAGCTGCCTGGGGTCTTGTTAAACTGCAGTGATCATGTGGTTGATATAAGGAACTGTTGCTTTGTGATGCTTGAAGACATTCTCTTAATTACACTACCATATTTGATTTATTATTTCAAAGCAAAATAATGTGCAAAACTTGCATGAAATAAGTTATTTTATTTAGCTGTCAGGAAGATAGTGCCTTGTGAGGATTTGTACAACCAGCTTCCAGGTTTCGTCTGCCAGCTTATTAGAGATCGGTTCCAGGGCTGCTGTACTGTATTCAGTGCTTAGATTTTTACATGGAAACATTAGGGGTTTTTTGGGGTTTTTTCTTAAATAATAAATATTGTGTAATACTCAGCTGTTGAAAGCGTGGGCAGACAGACAGAGTGGGCAGACAAGGGTGTGCTCTATGCTGCCATCTGGCCAGTCAATGGAACACAGTCAAGTGCCCACACTGCCCGGCTTACGAGGAATTTGTTGAGGTCAACCACTGCTAATGTGACTGTGCAGCTTCTGGGCTGGCGAGTGTTTGCATCTAAGCAAAGAGGTTACTTTTATTTCCTTTGTTTGTCTCTGAAGACTTAAGTACTGTTTGCACTAAGGTTGTCATCAGCAGTCTGCTGCATTTCTTAGCAGGTAGGGCAGCACCTGCAAATTACTTTGTGTGCAGTTACAAATTGCAGTCATTTGTTAGACATAAATTCACAGATGTTTAGCAGATGGGTATCCTAGCCATACCTTCTAGGTATGTGTTAATGTTAATACATATTAACATTTTGTAACATGTGTTCCCACATCCTGGGAGTATTCCTTACTTATAGTAGATAACCTGAGCTCTTGAGGTAGTGTCCGGAGACATGGAAAACTGAGTGTTTCTGTGGGTCAAGACCTAATGTGTGATTTGTATACATACTGATTTTATGAATGAAAACAGACTTAAATGTTGCTTCACATACATATATCCCTGCTTCAAAGGCATGAGGAAGAATTGTCTTGTTTTGAAATAGGCCAGTCATTTTATTTTTAGATTGTATTCTTTTTCAGCTTGAATAAATGCTAGAAAAATGTCTTTTGTCAGACTGTTTGAAGGAACTAAGTTAGAAGTAGTTTTCCCCTTCAGGTAAAGCAAGGTTATTGTAGTTTAATATTTGGAAATAGACTGCTGTGTGTAAACCTGTGAAGTCTTTCCTTAACTGGATGGTGCTGCAATGCCAGTAACAAACTTGTATGTTTTAAGCTATTAAACATTTAGCAGGATTAGTGACCTAACAGTGGTGAGTGCTCTTCTTGGTTTTACGTTGTTATGGTTAAGTGACTCTTCACAGAAATGAAATACTTTAAATACTCAGATTTCACAAACTGAAGTGGAAGTTCTTTAATAAAAGATTTCCATGTTCATTTTAAGATAGACTGTTTCATTAGGTGACCTTCCAGTAGTGTGGTCTTGACTATTAATCCTTGTCTTCTGAAATAAAATGTTTTCTTTTGGTTTTTCTTTAGAGCATCAAAACAGCTCCAAACAGACTCCACGGACTCAACCAAGAGATGAAGACTTTGAAGGGGCCCCATGGAATTGTGGTAGCTGCACCTTTCTAAATCACCCAGCACTAAATCGCTGTGAACAGTGTGAAATGCCACGATACACCTGAAATTCAGGAAGGGGCTGCATTGGGTTGAACACAGGCTCTCAAGCCAACAGCTGTAAGAGAAGGAAACATGGGGAACCTTTCAGTCCATCTGCCCGGGTCTTTGCCAGTCAACAATCTTCATATTGCAAGGGGTGGGAGTAATGTGTTAGGATGTTTCTGCTTCTGCTGCACTAGAAAATAAATAAATTAAGGGTTAAATTCCTTCCCATTGCAGTGAGCAAAGCAGAAAACGAAACCTGAAAATGTAAAAGGATTAATTTTGAGAAGAATGTATGCAGGAAAGCAGATAACTACTGGTGTTTATTCCTGTGGTTATAGTTACTGCTTAGTGGCTCTAAAACAAACCAACCCAAAACTACTGTTTTTTAAAAGAAAATTATAGGACTCTTAGTAATGGTGTGAAGTGTTACACTTAACCAGAAAAACTGAAGAGCCAGAGCTGACTTAACCTGGCCACAGCTAGCTGGAAAACAAAGGCTCCCTGTGCTTCTAGATTGTAAGCTACTGAAAAAGAAGACAGGTAAATGCAATGATAAATTTCGCAATGTATAAAAAAACAAGGAGAAGGGTATTTGTAATTGCTGCTTTTTTTCAGGGTAACTTATGTCTACAAAAAATTGCTGTTTGAAATAGTGACCTGAGGTGACTAAATGAGGAACCGTATGAGTGTTACGGAGAGTGTAATCAGAGGTAATTTTTTATAATCCTGTTTGCCTGTACAGTGCTCACCTGGCTGTGTCAACACTGGTAATAAACCGAAAATGAATTCTACCACGTTGCGGATGAAAATCCTGCTGCATGCTTTCATTGGGCTGTCGTGTTTCCAAGCTCAAAGGATGCTTTTCTGCACAACCTTCTGAGCCTGTGCTGTGCAGCAGCGCACTGACATATGCCAAACACAAGCTACTCCAATTCCGTTTGGAAGACTTGGGCTCAGCCATGGTTGTGTTTGAGAAGAGTTTGTACCCAGTTCCTTAGGCCTTTTCAGCTTCCAATTTGTGAAGAATTCATGATGTTTACAGCACAGAAGGTACTTTGTGCCCCAGATCAAAGTTAGCTGAAAAATAATTAATCAGCTCTTCAGTAAAGGTTTATTTGCACATTATTAATAAACCAGCCTGTACAAAATAGCAGATGCCAGATCCTGAAAAATTACACACTGCATTCTTTCTATTTTGGTCAGGAAATATTTGTCATAGGTTAAAGAACACAAGACTTGCAGTTGAAAATCCTACTGGTACTTTTCTGCCTATGATACACTGTATTCTAAAGGTGATGTTCAATCTGTCTGAATGCTTCAGGCTGCTGGAATAAAGCACTCAATACTTGTGAGATTGAACGTGGGTTCGGGCAGCTGAATGATTCTGTGACACAACTGTGTGACTGTGTAGGGTGCTCGGTGTACAGGTCAGAGGCTGGTACAGTGCATTTGAGTTTTTATGGTATAACTTCATCACAATTCAGAGATGCAACCAAGCACTTCAGCTGAGTTATGGTAATTGACTTTGTAAAGCAGAATTTGCTAATAACCTTACCATGAGAGTTTTAAACTACTTCATTTTAAGCTGTTCTTAGCTCATGGCAGCCACATCCATCCATATTGTCAATTACCACAGTTCACTTGATGTGTGATAACATGCTAAGCTGTGGTAGAACAATCATATGTCTGAATCCTTATTTAAAATGAAGCAGCATTTGCAAGGGGTGGGTGGAGAAAAACTCATCTTGACTACATTGCTCAATCTGGTGTCTTCTCTCCCCACAGTTTATAAAGACAACAGTAAGAACCGAACTGTTGATCTTAGATGAGGAACCAATATTTTATCTGGCATTTTTCAATATGTTCTTGCACTAACTAAATTTTCAGGATAATTTTAAATAAGCTAAGAGATCTCCAGCAATCAGTGTGCACCACTGATGAGCAAAACAAAGGCATCAGAGATAGTTTTCCTTCCTTCCTAATGATTTACACTGCTGTGGGGGGAGCTCATCACATGAGGAAAGGGGTAAAAAAGTTACTGCCAATTATTGTCAGCTGAAATTAAAAGGCAGATAGTAATTTTGTGCGTGTCAGTTTGACAAAACTGAGACCTAGAAAACAGATGAGCAGAAGCATTGCTGTGTAATGAATGACTCCAAACAATACCAGTAACTTCATGGCTTTTCTATTCTGATGCCTTTGCCATTGTATTATTTCAATTTTCTGTTCATTTGTACTTCTGGTGAAGTTCTAAAAGCATTTGTTTTTGCTGGAATTACAAAAAGATAGCAACTGAAGTGACAGTCAGCAAATGAGAGTAGGGGTGTCATGCAAAAATAGTTGTGCCATTTTCAGACAGAATAGATGCTACTTTTGAAGGAGGAGGTGCAAATATGCATTCAGTCCAAAAATGCCCTGAACTGCAATCACCATACATGGAGACTTACAAATCTTAGTCCCAGCTTCACCAGAGGAAGAGAAGGAAGGCTGCCACCCCACAGCATGATACCTTGTGGAAGAGCGAGTGAGCGCCGTTAAATTGAAAAATAAGTCCTTTGTACCAATGATTTTACCTGTTTTTTTCAATTGCTCTCATTTGTTGCTTGTACAAACCACCACACCCGTTTGTTGTATTCTTTTACTTGTAAATGCCCTTACTCAAACATAAAGTAAAGACTTGACATGGTGCTTGAATATTTCTAGTTAGAATGTAATTGTATTTTGAATATTGAAAGATCCGTTTTCCATCTGAAAGCAGGTGATGCCATTCAAACCCCAACTGAATTGTAGATTATACCAAAAAGATTGGTTTATGGAATATTTATTGAATGCACATAAAACCCTAGTGTCAGCTGGCATACAAAATGCACTGTATTGTATAAAACGTGTGTGTGTGTGCGAGAATGGTGGGATGCTGATGCTGTTGTGTTGAGTTAATGCACTACTTGTGTTTTCTTTTTTTTCCTTAATGACTGAGCTTTCCCTCAACCATGCTACTAGATTGGTAGAGTTTGTAACTGACTTGGACATTCAGTTATTCAAAATTATCTCACTGTTCACTGAAATTTTATAAAGCTTATTTTATATTTACTGTGCTATTAAGATGAATTCCCTTTAATTATAGGATACTACTGTAGTTCTTTAAAAGTTTATTTAGAGTGGGGCTTGTGGAGAATTATTCAGAACATAGTAAACCAAAAGAAATCCTGAACTTTGGATCTACTTTTAATTTGATGTAATTATTAGTCTTGTTTGGGTGAAGAGGAAAGGGGTGGGAAGCCAAGCAAAAGGAAGTACTTTGTAAAATGTAGTCTTAGATCAGATTGAATTGTGTATCTGTGTGTCTGTGGTATGTGTGTGTTTCCCTTGAAAAATGGGAGGTGTGGTGAAAAGGTGTAATAATTCTTAAAAGAGCTGGTCTCAGTACTTTCTGATTATGATATGCTACTGAATCACTTTTTTTAAAAAACCCCAACTTTTCTCTCAGTTACTTTATCTCTCCCACCTATACATCTCTCACTTCAATTTCTAAATACTTTTTCAATTTCTGAATACTTTTACATTTAATATTGATTGTAAAATCCCTTGAAACGGAAATATAAATACTTGAGTTGAAATGGGGACAAAGTAAAACCAATAAAGAATGTTTTAAAAAAGAATGTGAGAATATTAAATATGTTAAAAACAAGCTTGTCATCAGGATGATAGTTCTTTTTTTTAAATCCAGTGGTGTACCCTAGAATGTGAACGTGACTATCCTGATGAGAAGTGGATGGTTGGACATAAACAATTCGACAGCCAGTTTGGTACCACAAAATTGATGTGCTCTGTACTGCAGGGACTCCAAATCCCACAAGGAAGGACGACATGCACAGATATCACATCTCACAGTCAGTACTGTCTCTATGTGCAGCTGCATTTGTTTTCGTTTCAAAATGTCAATCTTACATGAACCCAGACATGACTGAGTTTTGCCACATTTCTTCAGTTGGGGCTTTCATTGCTGTTTATGTCCATAAATGCAAATATTTTTCTTGGAATAATCAGAAATCAGTGGAGTTAATGCAATATTATAATCCTGGATTTCCAGTACCTTTGAAACCAATTTTAAAAAAACTGTGTTCTTGAATCTTATTTATTTATGGTGGCACCAGTGTATCTAATCCATACTTCCTGCTGTGTGAAACCCTGTTAAATTTTTTCATTAAAAAAAGAAGACACGATCTTGTTTAATCCTGTATATATGGTGTCTACATTCTAGATTTGTGTATGCTGTGAATGAACTTATTACTAAGAGATGAAATTGTATAAAAGCATTCAGAGGCTATGCATGCATGGTACCTCCAGAAAGTGCATACTCCAAGTTGCAGATTCCTGCAAAAATAAATTAATAAAACTAAGCAAACATCACATCCTGCATTTGTTCTTGTATGTAGTAGGAAACCTTCTAAAAGTACAGCCTTTTTTGGCCTTCGTAACCTGATTGTTTCTGGTCTCCCACTTGAACCTGTAGCTATAGCAAGTTTGTTTCAGGGCTTTTGGGGTTTTTGTTTTGGTGATCATTAGGCAGTTGCTGAATATTGAACTGGGTCCAAACCCTGTTCCCATGGATGTGAATGAGCAGGAATCCCATTTAGACGATGGATATTCTGTGCAGCTTCTCACGTGGAAGCAGGACATGGCCTGTTCAGTGAGAGGGTGACCTTAGCACTTCTCCTGTACTTTTGAGGGGAAGGTGGTTATTGAAGGAGCAGCTTTACCGGCTGTAGCACCTCCGGGCTGTAGCCTGGATGATGGGTCGGATTCGTGCTTATCAGCAGTGCTGAGCGTCTGCATCGCAAAAGTCCCTCTCCTGCTCTGACCTCTTGGAAAGGCGCTGCTCTGGGAGAGGGTGGAGAGTAGGGAGAGCACAAATCTGGGTGCAGGCACTTTCTAGGGCTGTGTTTCCCATTGCCTCGATGGCATCAGCTCCCCACAACTCGAACCTCGGGAGCTCCGGAGCTGTGCCCCTGCTGGGTTCTGTTCACACACGCGGAAGGTTCTTCAACGCCTGCCCACTGGCAAACCTGCTGCACTCCGGCAGTACGCATCGGTAAGAATTTCATTTTGCATTCCTTTTGCTACATTGAATTTATCCCAGTTTCAGGAGAGGTTTGTGTTTTAATTAAGCATTTGATTTTTTTCACTTTAGAAATCATTGCACGTCAAACAATTTTTTTTTTTTTTAAAAACAAACATACGCAAGTTAAGATACCTGTAAAGTATATTGTGCTAATGGAGACCATACAGAGCCAAAGAGCCAAAGTCTAACAACAAGTGGTCACCATTTCTTGTTGTTTTCCCTGAAGTCATGAGGAGGAGGACCTGCCTGAATTGCATAAAACTGGTTGATTTATTCCTCAGAATTATTTGGTTTTGGCAGCAGTGAACCGTGTTTTAAACCTGTGGCTCTTTGAGAGATGGTTTGTCCTGTGGTCTGGTAAGTATTCCTGGAATTCAGTGCTGCTGCTTCTAGTCAGTTTAGTCCATGCTGTGACAGGTAAGTGCTGTGTATTCCTTATTGCACCATCTGGTTGTAAATGCGCTTTTTGGAAGGAGGTGGTTGATACCCGATTTTGTCTGAACAGGTGGACTCAAAGTGTTATGTATTCAGTGGGTTGCCTGATTTTTTTGTGAAAGCCTTGTGAAGTTGTAAAGAAGGGGCTTTGTTAATTTTTAGCTAGAGGGTCTGTGATTGTGACGTGTTCTAGTTTGACAGTAGAGCCAGGATAGACCTGTAAAAGCCTCTTTCAAGAGCGCAACTCTGCCTCAGAAAATATTCTGTCTCTCTAGAAAACAGTAATGTATTGAGTAAAAAAAAAAAAAAAACACAAAAAACTCTGCAGATAAATTTTCAGATAGGCAAGACTTACAACCTTGCACATATTTGCTGCTTTTGCAAGTTCCATTTTGAAGATACAAATTAATTGACCTTTCTTCTTCAAGTTAACAAAAGCTCTCATGCCAAGTTTGCTTAAATATTGAGTCAATGCAGTTCTGTTGCTGCTTTAGAAGAAAAAACCACAACACCTGGGAATGAAAGATTTGCAATGCAGTTGCTACTTTGCTTTTGACTAAAGGCTTCTTACTTTTTTAGAAGTGTTTTAGGAAAAGAAGCTTAGGCATGTTGGGGTCGGTTTTCTTTTTAGGAAAAGTATGGAATACTTCAGGAAAAAAGCCTGAGGAAGGTTTTCATAGGTTTGAATGTGATATTCTGATTCCAGACTGATACAGCCCAACAGTGTGTTGTACAACTGGTGCCAAATTGTGGCATTGGTTGCAGTGAGGGAATAGTCACAGCTCAAATATTCATCCCAAACTCTCAGTGGCTCTCTGCTGGATTGTTCTAAAGTATCCTGAACCAGTCTTGCACATTCCAGGCTTGGGAGAGTATATTTCATTTCACTTGAAATTACTACTCTCTGCTTTTGAGTTACTCAGTTAAATCTAATGATTTTGTAAAGCGGATGTTGCTTTTGGCAGTACCCTGTGTGCTGGAGAGTGCCTGGTGTGACTGCCCACAGTCTGATCCATGTGGAGGAGCCCCCTGAACGCCAGGGATGGGGAGAGTGACAGTCAAATACACTTTCCATGTGGATGATGGGAGTAAGCAGGGTCTGAGAAAACTTTGCAGAGATGGACTTGTGCTTTATGACAGCTTGTGAATTGTTCCCTCTAATTAAATTTCTGTAGGTGCCTTGCTTTGCTTCGTGGTGAGAGCTGTGGTGGTGGAGAGCCTTGGGTGACTCTCATCACCGCAGGTCCTGAAGCCTCATGGCTTGGTTGCTGTTCCAGGTAACAGATTTTACATTTCCTCCCCAACCTCCGTTTGTCTCCAAACTCATTGTTTGTAAGCCAAACAGACGTCCTTTTATCTTTTTACCTTTTTTTTGACCAATAATGCTGTATGACCATGAAGCTGTCCCTGATCATCATCCTTCAAGCTCTGAAAATTTCAAAGCTGCAGTGAGTAGGTAACAAGTTGTGTGTAGGTGTCCTGGTTTGAAGGATGGGTGTCTACTAAGGAAAGCAGGAGTCCCCCTCCCACCCCGGAATGGAAAAATATAACCCCCTTCCTTCCGAACGATTATAATTTTGGAATTGAGGGGCTTTCAGGCAAGGATATGAGAAATAGGAATAACAGGTCTTATATATATATATGTATGTACAACAAGGCAAAACAAAACAACTGAGGCAGTAACAACCAACAGAAACCAGACCCCAGTGACAGCCACCGGGGCTGTCAGGCACTTTCCCCTTTGCTGCAGCGATGGCCGGAGCTGGCAGGGGCGCTCTGGAGCGAGCTCGGGAAGCACGTGGGAAAGCTTAACTTGCCCAAGCCGGGAAGGGATGAGAGAAAAGATTCAGCAGCCCCTGGGCAGCCGGTCCTGGTGCTTTAGCAGGATTCCCTGGGAGCAGCAGGCTGGATCGGCAAGGATGAATGCAGAAGAAAATCCCGGGTGGCAGGCGGGATGCACAGAACTCCGAGGCCGCAGCCGGAGACTCCGGGACTCCTCGGCAGGCAAGGGGTGGCGCCCGCAGTGCTGCGGCGCAGCGAAAGCTCCAAAAGCAGCGGTGAAGGGGTGTCAGAGGCAGGGCAGGGCAGAAGGACAAACAGCAGAAAACACGGCCTCGCAGTGAGATGAGTTCTCCCCACGGTCACTGCAGTCTCCCCTCCCTCCAAACGCCAGGAGAGCAATGAGCCCCAAGCACTCCACCCCACCTCTTTTCCCAGTTCTAAATCTCTCGATGTCTCCACTCCCCCACCTGAGAAACAAACTCAAGACAAAAGGGACAACTGGGCCCCTCCCTTGTGGCTGGCTAGGTCTTTTTGTTTCTCTTAAGCACCCAGTAATCGTGCCTTAACATGGGGAAAAATCCTTTGAGAGGTAAAGAAAAGAACACACACACACACACACAAAAAACCCCTCCGAAAACCCCAACAGCAGGTTCACACTTCTCACAACACTGCTACCTCAGGTCAGTGTTGTATCATTCAGGAAGAACTAGATAAATACTTTATGAATCAATAAAGCACATCTTTAAAAAATTACACGTCATTTTGAAACTTACTGCAGGCTTTACTGTTCTTTTCAGTGAAGCTTAGAAGCAGACTGGCTGCCTTGATACTGGTGCCCTTTTACAAAAGTCAAGCCAATGCTGGTAGTAAGACTTGTTACCTCCAGTGAAACAGCAACTGCAAGCAAAATTTACATATCTTGTGTTGTACACTGAAGGGAGATATTTGAAATAGGTTTTGTTTTTAAAATGTGTAAGTTGGACTTAGCTTTTTATTCAATCAATCATGAGATTAGTGATTTGCATGCACAACATTAATCTAGCAGTCCATGTATCACAATATTAAAACTGAGGTCCATGGTTCAAGAGAGTGAAATAAAAAATCCTTTTTATTTTCAACTGCAGCACCACTAAACTTGCCAAACAAGATAGCACATGCCCTTTAAATGTTCTGTCACGTTTTCCCAGTTACTCGCCTTTCACTACTAAACCAAGATGAAATATATCCTGCTTTGGCCAACAAGGCTCCCTGTGTATTTGATGACTCCTTACCTGATGGATAGCAAAATTTTTCCAAATTAACAGTAGTTCTGAGTGTGAATGTTCACCTGGTGAGCATCACCTTCTCTCTAGCAGCACTTCTGTAAATGGGGTAGACTCTTAGAAGTGAAAAATCCAAATAGATGAACTATGAACATTTAAAGTCAACTCTTGAGTGCTGAACAGCTGTGTGCAGGCAGGATATGTCATGAAAAATAACCATTATTGAAACATTCTGAGATGCTACTCAATCTGGAATGGCAGCCAATGCAATTTATATCCCATTGCAACAGCCTTTGTTCATGTTGAACTTCAAGTTCTCTCTGAATTTAATACTAGAAAAATATGAGTTAACTAAATCAATGTGCTTTCCTAGGTTGCTAGTTAATCCCTAATTTTGGATTTTTCCCCTTCAGTGAGCCTGAGGTGCAAAGCTCTAGCATTTCTGATCTGTTATGATGTCTATTTTTTTTAACAAATTCTTAGTAGGAATTCAGTTCTCTCTCATGAGAGGGTGGCGGTTTCAAATCCAGCTGTATTCTCAATGTGTGGGGCTGTGAAGCCACGGTCACTCTGCCTTTTTGTCTTTCCGATCTGCTCCCACCTGTCCAGAAGGATCCGGTGTGAGGATCATACCCATGGCAGCACAGTAATAGCAGGGTGTTAGGCTAAATTTGGCTACATTAAGTATTCTGGTTGAGACTCAAATCATCTCTGCACCGAGGAGGGAAATACAGATGTTTTCATGAGCTATTAAAACCACCAAGTGTGTGGAATTCCCACAAGGTGATGCTTGGCTTTAAAAATGAAAGCGAGTTTATTACAGCAGTAAATGCAGAGTGTGTAAATGTTTCCCAGTAGTTTTCAACACTGTTCTTTAAAATTGGAAGTGAAAGAGAACCCCTTTGCTCTTTTTCCAGCTTGCAAATTCTACTGACATCAAATTTTTCTAGAAAAGAATCTGTTTTGAAAGAAATTCTCTGCCCTGAGAAATGGGGGACCTCTTCCATATCCAGAGGAATAACTTGCTGTCTCCCAGATATTAATTCTGTCTTGTCTGGGTTTTTCTAACTTCTGCAGATGTTCAGATCGTTATAAGGTCATGCTTTTTTTCAGCTGTCACATTTTTCCACCTGCCTTTGCCAGCTGCAGGCAGAGGCCTCTCCAGGCTCCTGCAGGCCACTGCCCTGTGACAGACACGTGTGTGTGACCTAGATTAAGAGTTTAGTGACAGAAATTGTGAGGAGCTATAGCCAGTTGCTATTTTTATTTACAATATTCAGTGTTCAGGTGTGAGAATAGTGATGTGATAGTGAGGAACATCAAGAAAAAGCTGTGGTTTTACCTTGGTGTAGTTACTTACGTTAAATACTGTGTTCAAAACATTGGGATTAATTTTTGCCGGTAGCGATTATCCTCCCGGGTGGGGTCTCATGAAAGCCGAGTAGAGGGAGGCAGTCAGTTCCCTGGAGCTGCTGGCCACTCCTCTTTGATACAACCCAGGACACCGTTTGTTTTCTGGGCTACAAGTGCCCATGGCCAGCTCATGTCCAGCCTCGCATCTACCAGCACCGCCAAGTTCTCTGCAGCGCTGCTCTCCATGAGCTCTTCTCCCAGTCTGTGCTGCTGCCTGGAACTGCCCAGCCCAGGGACAGCACCAGCACTTGGTCGTGTTAAACTGCATGAGATTCCCGTGGTCCCCCTTCTCAAGCTTGTCCGGACCCTCTGGATGCCCTCCCATCCTTCAGGGGTGTCACCTGCATTGCTCAGCTTGGTGTCATCTGCAAACGTGCTGGGGGTGCACTCGAGCCATTATTGTCACTGGGGCAACAGTACCCTCCCTTACTGCCCTCTAACTCTTCCCAAAAGCCGTGAAAAAGGGTCAGATAAAACAGATAATACTTCCAATATTATTTTGAAATAAATAAATATCAATTAAACAGCCTAATTTTCTGATTTCCTCTTTTCTTTCCTACTTGAGAGGGTGCACAGCACAATGCAGGTCATTGGCTCAGGGATGCTGCTCAGGAATGCACCAACATAAACATTCTACCAAGTAGTATGTTCAGTTTGCCACCACTTCAAATATCAGGAATGAAAAGTCTGCAGCAGATTAAGCCCCTTCATGTGCTGTAGGGAGAGATATAATCTAGATTAAGCCTCTAAATGTCACACTTTCACGGAAAACCTTATTGCCTTTTTTTTTTCTTTATTTTTTGAATTTTTTTTTTTTAAGGTAAGGCTGCCTGATATGCTGCACTAATTCTGAAAGGTGCACTAGTAGCACTAAATCTATATGACTTAGTTTTGCTCATCAGCTTTGACAGGAGAAGATGCTGGTAAAACCCAATATTCCTTTAAAATGAACTTCTTAGTGTTCAGGTCAGGTTTATTCCCACACTGCAGTAGTTCAGGATTTCTGACAAGTTAATCCCAAAGCCCTTTTCTAAGATTTCAGACATTCCCTACAAAGAATAACTGTATTACTTGAGCAATGAAATAGTGCCCTGTTCCTCCCAGGAGGAGAAATGGGAGAAGCAGCAAGATCTCCAGCTCTGTGGGCATGGGAGCAGTTAAAACTTGCTCTACATCCATCAGTTTTATCATCACTGACAGATTTTGAAAGCAAAACCAATATGAATTAGTCTCAATTTACATTGGTGTGATACACGGGCCTCTCCAAAATAATTTTTTCTATTGTTTCTCACCTCCCAATTTACAGAGTTTTGCAGTTGCTGTGGTGTTGATTCACTGCAGTTGAATCACTGAATTTAAGAAATAAAAGTTCCTTACAAAGGGAGTATCTGTGACTTGAATCACAAGATGGGTGCTCATATCTGTTTTGGTTTTCTTTTAATCCTATAGGAAGATATTGATAGTTTTACCTGGCGGTTACCTGCCCTGGCCACAGGGCGTTTGGGAGTGTAGATGTGCGTGTACACAACTATAACACAATCCAGGTTACTGGTAGCCTGGAGCTGGTCCCAGAGGAGCTGATCACTTGCATACACTGAATTGCCCACTTGAGAGCTGATCAGGTTAAAGCACATTGTTTTGGGCATTGTCCAAATGCCTGTGAAACACTGACAGCCCTGGGGCATCCCCCACCTCTCCAGGAAGCCTGGCCCAGGTTTTGGACCCCTGCAGTAAAGAAATGCCTCCTAATACCTGGTCTAAACCTCCCCAAGTGCAGTTTTGAACCATTTCCACTGACATGTCAGCCTCCACAATGAGCTGCAGGACCTAAGTAACTATCACTAAAAGATTTCTTGAATTGGAAAAGGCTTGCAGGATTCCAGAGATTTACCTGGGCAAAGTAATTTAAAGGAATTGAAGCCCCAGAGATGAACTCATACAATCTGCTCTGCAGCATCGCCCAGCTTCTGAAGGTGTCTAAAACCAATCAGCATTTCTATCTGTGCCCAAACACTTGATCCTACATCCTAATAAGCCAGAATGGCCTGGAAAAATTGGTAAAGTGTGGTGTGAGTGCCTAAAGAAACCTGATGAGAAATTGATTATTGCGATGTCTGTGTAACATCCCAAAGTCAGGTAAAAGAGGATTCAGCAACTGCACTTTTTAATTTCTTGTGCAGTTCTAACTGCAGAGGAACTAACATTTTGCCTTCTGGGAACTGACTTCTGGTGCTTAGTGTCTACAGTGTGTGTGTGTTCCCAGCATCTGAGACTGCAGCGGGCATTAATCTGTGAGCCACGCCCGGCCAGTGCTAAAGCAGTTACCAATATTTGCTTGTAACACCAAGACTGCCACTCAGCCAAAGCTTTCCATTCCAAATCCTGGGAAAATCAGACATTACAAGGGTAATTTTCTGGAATATGACAAAGTGCATCTTGGTCATGCCGTTGCAGGGAATAAATGTAGATTCACAGACAAACTTTGGATCTGTAGGTAGGGGGCTCTCAGGGTGATGGCTTGTCTTTCTAGGGCCTTAGTGGTCAGTTTTACAGAGATTCATGGAAATCCACATGCCACAGCCCCTGTGCTGAGCAGACCTGCTGATATCAGTCCTTTGCTAGGTGCAGTAGAATTACAAAGTACAAACATGCTCAGCATCCTTCTCTGGAGGTCAGCGCTGTGCTTCTGTGTCACTTGTTAAAGCTGAGATAAGCCGTAAGACAAAGAAATGTCTGAAAAGCTTTTCTTTCCCTCTCTCCCAACCAGGCTCATCACACAGTTCCACTAATCCTAGCTGGGATAATGAAACAGTTACTTTCCTAACAAAACAAGGGCAGGAAGCTATTTTTGAGCAGTTAAGCAGCTGACCTTCAAGAGGGCAGCATTGAAGCCAGCGCATTCCCACAATATCCTCTGCCAGCAGCAGCGTTGCTGCCTCCCCACTGGAAGGGGTGAGCCACAGGAACAAGCATTGCACTGGCCCAGTGTCACACACCAGGAGCGGAACCCAAACCCGACACACCCCCGGTGTGACGCCAGCCATGGCACAGAGCACCCTGCCAGAAAACGCCCTCACTGCTTTCCTGATCAGTCCCATACAGCAAAATCGAGACTACACAATCTTCATCTCAGTACAACCTCCTGGACAGCTGCTGAAGGAAATAACTGTGAACAAGTCATAGCTCATGGTTAAAAACACCTGCGTCAGCTTCTAGGTGCTACTAGAAAAGTCTACTTTAATGAAAGCTGATATAATGTTAATTAATTACTTTAAAGAATTACAGAATCATAGAATATCCTGAGTTTGGAAGGGGCCCACAAGGCTCATCCAAATCCAACTCCTTATGATTTACATGCGCTAACTAATTTTTTTAAAAGGTTCAATATAGGTAATAGAAGCCTCGAAAATTAAGGAAAGCACCCTTTGCTACATCAAAATTAGAAACAAACAGAAATTAACACTATTAATGTACTGAGGTAAAAGAAAACATGAGCCCCTCTGTGGACAGATAAAATATGCTTAGCTGGTTGTGGGCAGATAAAATATGTATTAGCAGGTCCTTACCAGTTTTCATTAAATTAAAATAGGTAAATGGAAAGTCTTAATACATACAGAAGAGCAAGGTAAAAGATGTTTGCCTCCAGTCCATTCAAATTCAGTTATCTCCCACACTGGATATGCATCAGCTCAGCCAAAAGCAGCTGTGGGGTTGCTGGGACTGAGCCTGTGAGCCCCAACTGAACTATTACTTTATTAGTGCATGAGTTTATCCTCACAAGAAATCACGTCTTCAGCATCAAGCCTGCAATGGCACTTTTCACACTGAAACAGAGCTTCCTGCACAAAATCGATTCCATTAAAATTCTTAGTGTAAGGTACAAGGAGAAGGTTTCAAAACCAAGCCACAAAGGCAAATAAAAAATCTGCCTTCCTTCAAAATTTGTGCAAGAATCCAGTTTGTCACAGGCACGGCCTCTGTGTTACTGCCCCAAATTGGAGCCTCGAGGTAAATGAAACAGCAGGCTCACAGGTTTTAATAGTATTTTGTTTCATGTTATCTGAAGATACCTGAATTTAGGATATTCATGTAATTCTGCCTGAAACAGATCCACATAACACAAGCAAAACATTTACTGAGAGCTGCCTAGTGCTGATTTGGATGTGTGACACTCTTAACATGCTTTACAGGAATATTTATGAGAATGCAGTAAGCACAGTGTCCAGCAGTCAGCGTTCCGTGTGCATTCCTGAAATATCTGAGCTGTAGCACTTACAGAGATTACAACGCAGAGTATAAAGGTATTAGCCTGGAACACACAGGTCTATTTATTTATAGAAGCCAATTTTATTTAAGAGGAAAATATGGAATAAATCAGCTCTAACATTAATGCAAATTCTGATTTTCAGCACGAAAGCACCTTTGCAATAATGGAAATTCAGGGAAGAGTGTTAATGGAAAAAGTTTCCTTGGTTCATGTGCTCAGTTCTCTTTTCAATAAGAAAAAGAGCTTTTTGTCCACATCTTCTACAGATTTCAGTATTTCCTTTTCAATCTATTTGTTACTTGTTTTTGACATCTTGGACCCTGCACATTAAGAAAGGCAGCAAAATTTGGTGCCAAAACGCAGAGGTTACTTTATCTTGTACACATAATGACAAGACATTTAGAGCAAGGCTGAATATTGTCAGAGTAAATAGCAAATACCTACAAGTCCATTTATTCTCCCTTTTATCCTGACAGGAATAATTACTGTTTAAAGCTCTCTACCTGAAGACCTAGAATCTTTAGGAAAAAAATCAATAGAAATAATCACATCTTTCAAAACTGAGAAGAAATGAAACTGTACAAATTAAATTTCCCCCACTTTGTCTGGCAACACCTGTCAATAATACAAGATGCAGCAAACAGTTGTCTGATTAAAAGAGCAAAAGAAGCATTTTTTTCCCAAAGAGAAAAGATCTTCAGAGTAGATTTATGTAAATTACAGACATTAGGCACTGGAAGAAAATAAAAGATGCTGGGTTGAGTTTCAGGTTCACTGTAACTGTCTCTTACTACAGCTCACAGAATTATTAAAGCAGCCACTCAGCACAAAGACCTTGTCAAAAAAAACAAAAAAAACAAAACCAAAAAAAAACTATCTGCAGGGAAAGTTTGAAATTATTTTTTTCAAAGACAGCCTGAACACCATATCTATTAACTGGGGCATCAAAACCCGAAATAAAAACAACTGAATAAATCATAGACACCATGCTATTTTTACCATCCCAATCGTCTTTTACCTGCGAAAAAGAAGAACCAATGGGGGCAGGGGTTTTGGGGCATTGTTTTTTGGTGATTTTTTTCTTTTCTTTTCTTTTTTCTGATCTTCACAACTCCCCAGAATAATACAGAATAATTTAGCCAGTTTAGTCTTGTTTTATTCACAGGATCCAGGTGCAGCTGTTTGCTGAGTTGGGGTCTGACCCACTACGGAGCTGCTCAGCCCTTCATAGCACATTCCCCTTAATCTCATTCACAGAGTCAGCTTTTCTAGGAAATTCATTATGATCTCTCAAGGTTTAATTTATCATTCCCTAAACAATTCCTGGTTTTTACCCCGGCGTAATCATTTAATCTCTATTGAGGGAAAAGGGTTCTGGAGCAGTTTATCATGATCTTGGTAGGCTGTTAGAGGAAAAACTGAAATGAAGTGGTAAAGCATAATGAGATAGAAAGCTTAATTTGGGGATTTCCTTGTTCTTTATGTCCTACTGTATGTTTAATATTCAAAGACAATATCTTCCTCATGAAGCAACAGAAGAAAAAAGAGGGCTAAAAAAAAAGTGCTTGTAAAGCAGAGAGGGCACTGAAATGAGATACTGAAAAAGGGACAGAGATTTTTTTTTTCTTTTAAGCATTTCAGTTTAAACTGTAATTAAACAGAAGGCTGGCTGACAAGTTAATATAGAGAAGTTGTAAAATAAATATTGCACAACAGGCATTTTGGCTACTACTGATGTCACAGGGCTGCACATTGTCCTTTGGCTGGAGGGTCCGGGTGGGAAACCCAGGAGTGAACAGTCCAAGCCCTGAAAACACTCACACAAATGCAGAGTTTGTCACGTTTCCTCAGGGGAGGGGAAAAATTTTAGCCATCGAGACGGTATTTGTTTTCTTTTACAGAGTCGCTGGTTAGTCCAGAGTTTATTTATGCAAAGTCCAATATGTAAATGCCATGGGTTTTACATAAAACTGTAATAAAGAGGGTCACAAATCTGCTAATGGTGCAATGCTGGGTAATGATTATCTGGGAAGCCAAAGTAAATCAATAAATTATTTGTTAGGCTAGAAAAATAATCTTCTTTTCAAACATAAGGGATGAGGCATGAACCCTCACAGACAGCAACAGAAACATCAGGCTTGTTGTCTGACAGCTGGGACTCTTCTCCCTTACATACTACGTGGAACTAATGGCTTCCCAAAAATAAACGTTCACTATGATCTTGAGTGACAAATACGTAGCTTTTCAGGGTGACAAAACTCCTCAGCTTTTCAGGGCTCTTCTATCTAATTCAGTAATGACCTGCTAGTGCCTTTCAAAGGATAAATATAACATAAGAATCAATACTGAGATACAGAAATTTTTGGTACCTTTCCCATTATTGATTAAACTCCTTTTAGATTTTAAGGCAATGAAACATTTATTACTCTTTCAAACTTTCTTTTTTCCTGAAAAATTTTTACTCCAGTTTTGTCATCCTGTCCTTACATTTACTTGTTTCACTTTGCTTCAGGCACTCTGTATTTCAAAGAGCCAGTGATGTGAGAGACGCACCGAGATCTCCTTACTTTTATTTGATCTGTCTATTTTTACCTGGTCTCCTGAAAGGACTTAAGAGGCTGCTGTACTGAATCTGCATATTCATTGTTCTCATTCATCAAGGAACTCAGACCTCCTGTCCCTCCTGGGGAGAAGGACTAAGCATGCAAATTGTTCAAAGTTGATTTTTTATTCTGGAAACACACACCTACTTCTTTCTCACTGAAGCTGATGATAATGTTAAAATACAGTTAAAATCCTTTTCTGAATGAAGACATTTCCCTGGATCAGAGCTATTACATCCAGCATGTTGTCCTGGGTATTATTTTTTGTCATTTGCCTGTCCTTAAAGAAAAAATGCACTGTCAGGGGAGACTAAAATCCTTTCCTGTCCTTCAGCTAAAGGATGGGAAAAGCACAAGTGGAAATACAATAAAAGTAATAACTAGACATCTTTTGATTTAAAGATATTTATTTATCTTAAATCATTATTAAATTATAAATAAAATAGCGATAAATTATTCCTTTACAGTTTTTTTTAATTAGGTTATTAAGTTTTCAAATGGCATCAATAGTTTTGTTTAGTTGCAAAATCAAATTTCAAATAAAGATGCAGTAGCAGATACCAACAAATAGATGCCTTTGCTTTAAACTCCAGCTTCATTCCATAGAAAAGATGCAGTCATGTTTCAGTGCTGGGTGAAAGGAGCTTATAAACTGTCAGGAAATCTTTGATGTATCTTATAGAATTTAAAGTCCTGGATTCACAGAATGGTTAAGGTTGGAAAGGGCCTTAAAGGTCATCTGCTTCCAACCTCCCTGCCCTGGGCAGGGATGTGTCAGGAAAATTCACCCACAAACACCAGAGGTTTATGTCCAAAAAAGAGACAGAGGAGTCCTGTTACTTTATTCGAATAAAGGGACAGGCCATGGGGTGTAGTAATGCACGGGCATTCCCTTAGGGTCTCTCAAATTTTTGGAGGTTGCAGCCTCCTATTCATCCTGTATTCCCGGCCGCATTTCCCTCTCTGTTTCCCCACTGACTGAGGTACTTGAGAGGTATGGACTTCCCGAAGAGCCTAAAACCTACGACTCCCTTCTAATGTATAACAACTCCTCCCCTCCACCTGCCCCGAATTTTTTTGGTTCTTGGAACTGATGTTTTTTACCATTGTTTCTTTCATCTCTCAAAATACAATTTCATTTATCAGCAGACTTAAGTTTATTTGTAAGATAAATCTCTTTCATTCCATTCATCACTCAGTGGAATTCTTCCCATTGGTTCTTTTATCTCTCAGTGTTAATCTTATCTACAGCAGGTCCGCAGCTTGTTTGTAAAGACGAACCCTCATTCCTTTCACAGGGATGGGGCATCCACAGCTTCTCTGAGCAACCAGTGCCAGAGCCTCATCACCCTCACAGTAAAGAATTTCTTCCTAACATCTGATCTAAACCTGCCTTTTTCACTTTAAAACCATTGCCTCTTGTCCTGTCACTACATTCCCATATAAAAAGTTCCTCCTCCTCCTTTTCATAAGGCACTTTAAGATTCTGGAATGCCACACTGAAGTATCCCTGATCCTTCTCTTCTCCAGGCTGAAAAGCCAGTAACTTTCCTCCTCTTAAAATCAAAGTAAAACTCCTTCTGAGTTGCCTTTACTAAGAACACAACAAGCAAAAACTTTCCCTGTGCAAGTTAATATAAGAACAGAACTATTGTCCAATAAATGCAGAATTTGTAGCATTGTTGGAGGCTCGTGCTTGGGCAGGAGCAGGGTAAATCCTTTGTGCACCACTGCTGTGAGAGGTCCATGTCAGGCAGAAGGGTGACTGGAGCGAGGGATTGACAGCTTCTTCATTTCAGTCACCAGACCATCATCATCCTCCCACCAGCAGCCCTCAACTCTGCTTTGCCAACACACCTGAAGCAAACGGAGAAATGCGATGTACACATCCCCTCACCAGTGCCACCCCCACAACCTGCTGTCCTCAGCCTGCTGAAGCCTGTAGGATATCTGGACGCTGGTGCTAGGCTTCTCAGCAGCCCAGGAGTGACCCCTGCGCTGTGCGAAAGCCACACAAGTCTTGTGCCCGTGGCCACTGCACAGGAATTTCTGGCAATAGAGCTACTAAAACCTCCAGTCTTGTCACTTCTCTTTCCACTCTTCGAGCTTAATCTATTGTTTGGTGTGCTGGGTCGCAACGTGGGGTGTAACCAAACCCTGAATTCTGCCCCTACGACATTATTCCTGATGAGCTCGTAGTGGTTTGCAACAGCTGCCCGGGGCACACCCGACCCCCCAGGCTGCAAGCCGGGTGTCAGATAAGGGAAAGAGGCAAACCCTGCGGCAGGGCACTGTTTCTCTAGCTGAACAAATTGATCCAGCTACACCCAGCCTAAGGGGCTTATCTCTGCCAATGGCCCATAATGGCTCAACAGCCCCAATGGGCAGCTGTAGCGGATATAGGCCATCAAGGAGTCCCCAAAATATCCTGTGACTCATAGGATTACATCATTCCATTGTGAAACTCCTTGCCCCCGGGGGAGATAACTGAACCTGCCTGCCTCAATCTGACCGTATATAAACTGGGCACTTCGGGGACTTGGAACTACCACCACTGGACAGATCCGGAGGAGGACCAGACCTTCCACAAGAGGACCATTGCTTTTGACAAGACTGCAACCATCGCTTCACCAGGACTGCAGCCACCACCCTGACCACCATTTCTCCCACCAGTTTACTTTCAAACCATCTGAGCCAGAGGAAAAAAGAAACAAAGCAACAGGCACTGTGTCCACACAAACCATCACGGAGCCAGGACAGCGTAAGCCGGTAGCAGTTCACACCCCTGCTCAGAGAAGGAAATCCAAGACCAAATCGGCCTGCTGAAGAGGAGGAGGTGGAAGGCGGTGTGGCCCCTCACGGAAGGGGAGCTGAGGAGAGCTGAGTTTGGAGCTGCGAGCAGGGCTGTCCAGCACCCACCATGGCCAACCGCACGGTGAAGGACGCGCACACCATCCACGGCACCAACCCGCAGTACCTGGTGGAGAAGATCATCCGCACCCGCATCTACGAGTCCAAGTACTGGAAGGAGGAGTGTTTCGGCCTCACGGCCGAGCTAGTGCTGGACAAGGCCATGGAGCTGAAGTACATGGGGGGTGTCTATGGAGGGAACATTAAACCCACGCCCTTCTTGTGCCTGACGTTGAAGCTGCTGCAGATCCAGCCCAAGAAGGACATCATCGTGGAGTTCATAAAGAACGAGGACTTCAAGTACGTCCGAATGCTTGGAGCACTGTACCTGAGATTGACAGGCACTGCCATCGACTGCTACAAGTACCTAGAACCGCTGTACAATGACTATCGGAAAATAAAACGTCAGAACAGAAACGGAGAATTTGAGCTGATGCACATGGATGAATTTATTGATGAGCTGCTCCACGAGGAACGTGTATGCGATATCATCCTGCCTCGACTGCAGAAACGGTACGTTCTGGAAGGAGCTGAGCAACTTGAGCCTCGTGTTAGTGCTCTGGAAGAAGACATAGATGATGTAGAATCTAGTGAGGAGGAGGAAGAGGAAGATGAAAAGCTGGAACGAATCCTGTCTCCTGACCACTGCAGGAGAGGGTACAGAGACCTGGACAAACCCTGCAGCTCTCCAGTGCTGTGGTACAGATGGAGCTGGAGCAGGTCTCCAAGAAGGCGCAGCCACTCTCCAAAGAGAAGAAGCCCCTCACCATGCCAGGAGAGGCACCACAGCAAAAGCCCGAGACGGCACCGGAGCAGATCCCGGGAGAGGCACCACAGCAAAAGCCTGAGGTGGCACTGGTGCAGATCCCGGGAGAGGTGCCACAGGTCAAGATCTAAATCACCGGTACATCACCGTGCTCACAGACACATTCCATTGTGACATTCCCTGCCCTGGGGGAGGTACTGGATATTTCTGCCTGAATCTGACCATATATAGTCTGGGTGGTTTGGAGACTTGGGACGCCACCACCACTGGACAGATCCAGAGGAGGACCCGAACTTCCACAGGACCACCGCTTTCAACAAGACTGCAACCATCACTTCACCAGGACTGCAACCACTGCTTAATCAGACTGCCACCACCACCCTCACTCTGACCAGCAGGGTGCAAGGCTGTACTCTGACTTTGTGGGTTTAAACCACTTTCTGTATCATTGCATTTATTATACTGAAATTGTAACACCGACCTGAAATCTCTCACAAAGTATTCATGTGGGGTTCATTTCTCCCACTGGTTTACTTTCTCTCCGAGGTTTTTTGGATGCAAAAAGCTCAATCAGAGAGAAAACTCCGGCTTCTAGTAGTCTGTGAGAAAAGCCTTTCTTTCTCACAAACACAGAACTGGGAACNAGCAGCCTCTTCCACTGGATTCTTCAGAGGATAAGAGCTACACAACGTACCACTAGACCTTCCAAGGAGGACCAGACCTTTCTGCGAGATCACCCTTTCAACAGAACCACTTCAAAGACAAGTGCAGCTATCACCTAACCAGACTGCTACCACCACCCTGCCCGGCAGGGTGTCAGGTCGTACCCTGACTCTGTCAGCTTAAACCAGTGTTTTCTGTATTATTGCTTTGTTATACAGATATATATATATATTTTAGTAAAAGAACTGTTATTCCTATTCTCCATATCTTGGCCTGAAAGCCCCTTAATTTCAAAATTATAATAATTGGGAGGGAAAGGGGCTGCAATTTCCATTCCAAGGGAGGCTCCTGCCTTCCCCAGCAGACACCTGTCTTTCAAACCTAGACACTTTCAAACCAGCACATTTAGTTATGGGAAGGAGAAAAAAGATGTCCTTGAGCAGTGCCAAACTGCTCCTACAAGTGAGGAAAATAAGGAGAGAATATTCTGTCTTCTCTTGATCCCAGTTCACAGCCTTGGTAACTACTGGGGTAAACATTTCATTGGACTTAATCATGACCCAGTCAACACCTAGGCATGTGCCCACATCCCCAGAACTTCCTCACTTATTCCCACTTTCTCCAGTGAAGTTTCAGTGTTTGAAAATGAGCAAAGAAGTTGTTCAGAAGTAAATTCAGTTATTCATGAGCAAAGAGGACTTGAGCAAACACCAAAGACATTTAGAGACTCAATCAACAGCCCAGTACAAAATATTTATCCTGAAGGAGCTGCGTAAACATAATTTGGGTGATTTTAAATGACTATTCAGGGCTTGGAATAGAAATGTTCTCAGCAAAAGTTTTTTTCTAACTAGCAATTAAATTCTGGGGTTTTAACTGCCTTTGGGGTATTTTCTGCAAGCTCTGCTCATTAGTCTCATCAGGAACAGCAGGAAGAGAATGAAGGTTATTTTGAAACTAAAATGATCATGCAAGGAAAGGAGCACACTGGCTCAAAATTTAATCTGGAGCTGGTGGCTCATCACAGTTAATAGGTAATAGATCTGTGACAGAATATAAATAATACAAGTCCTGTTGATTTTTTCTGTTTTGCTTTTATCTTGTTCTTTTACTCAGAGCTCGGATTAAAACACGAGGGACGCAGATTCCTCTTTGTGCCTTAGGTGTTTATTTGGAGCAAGCAGAGTCAGGCAGCCAATAGTACACGGTCTGCCAACCGCACGTGAGGGTGTTGCAGGCCACACGCAGGCCTCACAGATTAAGAACACTCCTCGAGGTAATTTATGTGGAGGGTGGTCTGAGGCAGCTTGGTAGTATGTAACACCATCTTGATTTAAAACTGTCCAACTGCACCAAGCTGAGACATTTCAAAATACAGGGTTTGCGGGTGACACATCTTGAGCACTGGGACAACGTGGGTTTCTCCAGCACCAAGTTCGTGTGTAACTGATTTTGATTCCAATCTGCACTGGCAAAGCTATCATCTTATTAAGGTTATTAATGGTCATCTGCTGGATACAGGATAAGATACATGGAATACAGATTACAATTAATAAAAACCCATCAAAAACACCCATGCCACTAATGAAAAGATCCACATCATTGGAGAACAAAAAGATAGTGTTTAATGTCTCCTGAGAGAGAGAGATGCTTGTCCTGCACTTGGAGATACATGGCTGCTATTCCAAAGCTCTTATGGCTGGAGCTCAGGGGCTGTGCTGTTTGGACAGGAAGAAGTCCATTAGCTGGAAAATGCTGACTTTAGCATTACTGAACATCCTTCTGGAAGCGTGGAACAGGAAATAGAAGAAGAAGGTCAGCAGGAACACAACTACACGATGGTAGATGCGGTAGGACACGAGGTCTCTGTTGGCAGGCTGCCTCTGTAAGCCTTCAGGTCACAGCCATGTTCCTGGCAGTCCTACTCCTGCTCCTGCCTTGGCCACGAGNCCTTGGCCACGAGGGCTGGATGGTGATTAGGTCATTCTTCTCTCTCACTGGGCCTCACATTCTCAGAGGTGATCGATGTTTGTCCTGTTGGGCCAGTAACCACGTTAGACCTGTTGGCAATAAAACATACGCGTACCTTCTCCTCTGGGTTAGTAGATCAGCTAGGCCTTGCCTTTGGACAGCCAGTTGTGGATAATTACATAAAACTTTTTTTAGAAATTGGTTTCACACATGCAAATCTTCAGACCAGTATTTCTCTGCTAGGGATCAAGATTGATGATCTGCCTGCAAAACTTTAGTGTAAATATTGCATTATCAAGCTATTCCTAAGAGGTCATACTCCCCTTTTTTGTTTTTATGATAGCATGCGCGTTTTGTCACTATAAACCTGAAAGC
>VYZQ01016320.1:0-11230 GCA_013400655.1 Mystacornis crossleyi | reverse complement strand
TGAACATAAACTCACAGTCACAAGTATGCCTGCGTATTTTACATTTTCCAAGTATCAAAATCTTTATTAAAAGTACTACATAAGGAGATAAGCATTTTCAGGCTTTTTTGTTTGTTTGGTATCAGAGAGATGGCAAAAATGAAGCATTTCAATGAAAGTTGCAAAGAGAAAGACTGAAAATTTGCAGGTATGTTTGTTTTCACCAGTGATTTTATTATTTTGTTATTCTTAATACAGATGCCACTACCTGTATGATCAGATCTTTTCTATATACAAGTTCTAAAGGCAGATTCTGATATATTGTACTGTATTCTGTTTCAGGAAGTAGTTTCCTTTTGCCTCTCAGAATTTATTTTTGCTAATATATTGTGTAACAAATGAAACAACGGCCTGAGCATCTGATCTTCTATTAGGATTGCATGAAGCAGTGGTTCAAAAATGTTCATTATGCAAAAAACCTCTTAAAATTTTATTCATAGTCACTTTGCAGGGGATAAGCAATGCTCTGAATTATCTTCTCTAAAATCCTTCTACTTCATGGAACAAACAAGTGAGCCTCTAGCTGGTCCAATCCCTACCTTATTATGACTTAATCTCTGATTCCTGCCTGGTTGCCATAAATAGGCAGATATTAGCTCAGCTGCAGCTCAGCATGCGTACCTTTTTGTGACTGTGGCATTCCCAGTGGCAGTTACTTCACCACAAGCCACATCTCCTTGCAAAATGAAATCCTACAGAAAGAATTATGATTAGGTTGTGAGGGTTATACAGTGTACAGAGATTCAACTCTTGTTAAAGATACTGTGTAGCATATAGCTCACCAATGTGTGCTTCAATGATTTAAGCATAACAGCATTTAAAACTTGAAAATACTTATTATACATATAACCAACATAGTACTTTAACTGTATTTTTATCTAGATATTCTGTCTAATATCCCAAACTAAACCCGCCAGTAAAAATCTGCCTAATGTTGGAAAGAATAATTTCAGTATTTGTGGGCTGGATATGCACAATACTGTTAAATTAGGAAGGGGAACTCAAAACCAAAAACACAGAAGTACCTTCCTTGTCTGGGAAATTTCTAGATTATTATACCTTCACAGAACAGGTCACTCTGCCATAGATATTCCATGTGAAAGACCACTTTCTATGCCAGTTATTCAAAAAAAATTGAAAATTCTCTGGGGGAACTGCACGGTGTCTGCTGTACTTTTACCCTGAAGAGCATTCCCAAGACATTTGAGGTGAAAAGTCCAAATATTAACAAAGAGAGAAGAGGTTGATTTGTAACTTTCCCCAAATCGTCAAGATTTCAGTGTTAAAGACAAGAAAACTACACCCTCTCAGCATTTGAGACAAGCAGTAAGAAATGTGGAAGGGCTGAAGGAATGTCAAAAAATAAGTGGATGTAGGGCTGGGTATGTCTCAGCCTGTACATGAAAATATGCTTTTCTGTATGACACTATCCTAACATTCAAGGAATTTATCTCCCACTTTTCCCTAAGGTGTACATTTCTTCATACCTCAAAACTCTAAGTAGCTTACGGGGAAAATTATAATTTTTATTTTACCTCATCTTTTTGGTTTATGACCTTTTTGGAAACAAGAAGGTAAAACACTACAAAGATGACATGATGTACGTCAGATGAAAAACTGTCATATAGTAGAATACATACAGAAGCCAAATATAGCAAATGAAATATGTGGCTAATTTGGAATGTCTGTAAAGTTTGGGACTCACTGTTTACAAATCAAAATACTGAGGAAAGGCAAAACACAGAAGCCAAATAGCAGTTATAGGCCATGTTTGTTAGGATAGTTATGCCATGGGACATATTGCATGAAATGATATTTTATAATGGACAGGGAAAAAAAAGAGTGACAGATTTCAAGACAGTTGCTGGGAACTTTTGGATCCTCTGTAAGTTGAAGAGCATTGGATAAAATACCTCTACATGAGTTTAAGAATTAAATAAAGTGTCTGAAGTTGGAAGACTAAGTTATTATTTAGATACCTAGATATATATAAGTTGATGAAAGATGCAATCGAATGCAAAGCTCAATATATTTATTTCTCACACCAGTACTATTTCATTAAACAAATCTGCTATTGGAGGATGGTATGATGTGTACATTGCTATTTCACTAAATAAAACCTATTAAAATTGCATTTTTTTTTCCTTAATATGCACATTTTAGTTTAGTTGAACATAGATTTCCAGACATTTCTGAATGTATCTAGGTACTGAATCTGACATGGTAGCTGTTCCTCTGTCTGAAGTTCTGAGAGTGGGTATGGATGACATGACTCACTCCTTTTTTGATTATTATACTTACTCAGTTAAAGACAAATTATCCCATGTAGTAACAGTGGAAGATGAAATTCTTAAATTCAGAGACCTTGAAAACAAAATTTCAAAAATGGCCTAAGATGTACAAAATCTTAGACCTGGAGAATGGATTGAAAACAGCTTTGGGAAAAGAGACTTAGGGGTATTTGTGAAGGAAAAGCTCAATGTGACTCAGCCATGTGCACTTGCAGCCCAGAAAGTCAGTTGTATCCTGAGTTGCATCCAAAGCAGCGTGGTCAGCAGGGCCAGGGAGGAGATTCTGCCCCTCTGCTCTGCTCTGGTGAGACCCCACCTGCAGTGCTGCATCCAGTGCTGGGGTTCCGAACATCAGAAGGACGTGGACCTATTGGAGACGATCTAGAGGAGGGCCACAGAAATGCTTAGATGGATAGAACACCACTCCCATGATGAAAGGTTGAGAGAGTTGGGACTGATCACTATGGAGAAAAGGAGGCTCTGGGGAGATCTTATAGCACCTTCCAGTACCTGAAGGGAACCTACAGGAAAGCCAGAGGGTGACTTTTTACAAAGATATAGACAAGGAGGAATGACTTTAAACTGAAAAGGAAGAGNTGCTGTGGGGGAGGTGAGCATCGGGAACATGTTGCCCAGAGAGACTGTGGATTCCCCATCCCTAGAGGAGTTCAAGACAAAACTGGATGGAACTCTGAGTAACAGTAACCTGATCTAGTGCAAAGTTCCCTGCACATGGCATGAGTGTTGGAGCTAGATGACTCTTAAGTTCCTTCCAAACCAAACCATTCTATGATTCTACAATTTTTTTGGATCAAGATGATTTTTTATTGGTCAATATTCGGTAAAAATAAAAAATAGCAACCGAAGTCCAGCTCAATCAAAATAAATTTTCTCCTTAAAGCAGCAGTCAAAAACACAGTCAACCTGCTATTTTTAATATATCCCAAGTATTTAATTGTACACCAAATGAAAATAACAGTGCAATTAATAATTTGATAACTAAAATCTACTCACTTCCCTGAAGGCATTCTGTGTTCCCTGAAGGCATTATTTGCCTATGGAGAATACAGTTGGATACTGTAGAGGGGTAGGCTGTCACAGATACAAAGGCAAACAAAATCAACTTTTGAAACATTTCTTCCCAGTAAACCATGTGCATATGTCACTGGGGTCTATAAGCCTCTAAGCCTGGTGCTTCTACTATTACCAGAAAGGCTATTTCACCATGAAGGGGTTGCCTGGTTCTGAATTTCCAAAGTGTATAAAAAATGAGGTGTGCTTTTTTTTTCCCCCGGTTTAAAGGACGCTAAACTGAAAACTTTTCCTTGTTTGTGAGTAACAGAGGGTATACTGACATCAACAGAAAATAAATTGCTCTTGCAAAAACTGATGGTTTAAGAACTTGACCCTTCAAATCTATTCAAATAAATTTGTAATGAAAAATAAATTCATTATTAATGTGAATAAGACACATAAAAGGAATGGAATATAAAATGTTATAACACAATATGGAATTCCTTTTTTTTTTTCTTAAAATGCTCTAAAAATCATGTTATTATTCAACTAGGCATAGAGCTGACCTTAGAATTTCACCAAATAACTGTTGTGCCAAGCCCAACAGCTTGCAAAGGACACATCTATGTGATAATTCATATGATTTAAACCTCAGCTACTGAATTAAAAATGTATACACATGTCACATCAAACATTTGGTAGTGACTAAAGCTAAGAATTTGGTCAGTGTTACACAAAAATCATTTCATAAGGAGCTAGATTTCATTGCAGGTGGAAAGAGTTAAAGTCATCTCTTTTCACCTCTGTAAGAATTACCTGTTTTCATGAAGGGAGCAAGACATCATCTGTCATAACAAAGTAAACCAATTAAAAGGAAACAATATGAAATAATGCAATCTAAACTAATTGCATCAGACAATTTAAAATACAAAGCCATGACACTTCAGAAAAAAATTAAATCTTCCTCATTTTTTGCAACATTACTGAATAAAATCATTCAGTAAAATTAAAATTTGTGACATAAGTAGACTAGAGATCATCTTTTTGAGATATTAACAAAGCCAATTAGAACCAAAAGAAACAGATTCCTTCACATAACTGAATTTGAGACTTGAGTATACTCAATTTCACTACAGCTTTCCAGAGGCTGAATATCTTTAATATTCAGGGAATTGTTTCATTCAATTCACAACAGCAGAAGAGTTACTGCCTAAATAAAGCAAAATACAAACTTATATACCATTTTTACTACACATTTTTAAAAGGAGTAATGAATTCTCAAGGTAATCTAGGAATATCAATTTATCTAGTTGTAAACTTAGAGAAATAAATGCCCTTTCTTTCTGTTAATATTTTACATGCTTCATAGTATAAATGGATCAGACACATAAAAACATTTTCTTAAGAAAAAATATTCATTCTTTTTTCAGATGTTGTGCTTGATTCTATCCACTCCTTTGAAGTCTTTTATTTTGTGCCCTCCATTTTGCTAATTACATGGAGTGAGTCACAGAGGGAAAATTATTCTGTTATTAACATCTACTGACAAGTAGCTTTTACTGGAAATATTCTTGTATTTTGTAATGGTTAAAATAACAATTATCTTAAATCATTCTGCTATGATCAAAGAGTTAAGTGAGTCACAAAAAATATCTAGCATCATGTACTCAGTTTAGGTTTCAGCAGGCAATACTGAATTAATATTAGAACGAAAATTGCCTTTTAGTACAGTGTATCAGTGAAACCTACCTAATCGTATCTTAATGAGATGAAAGTATAATAAAATGTAAATTATAATTGTTGACCAACATTTTTTGTCAGCTTTCAGCATTTTTGGTTGTTCTCTTCCCCTCTCTCTACTTTTTTCCCTGCCCACAGATATAGTGTTGAAAATATCAAACAAAATAGTCAATCTTCACTTACAGACCTGGACAATTCTTTGGCTGTCTATGAATGCCAAATGCATTAATTTCAAGTAAACCTGCTAGTTCACCACTTTATTTAACACTGTAATTTCTCTTTCAAGTAGGAGCCGAATTGTCAAATGAACTGCTCTGTGAATGAAAAAGATCATACCCACTCAACTCAGGCTGGAATATTTAGAAACAATATAAGCACCCACTAACCTACTTACAAAATACTTTATAAATGAAACAGCATAAATAATATGTAATCAATCATATTTAATGTAATAATAATTTAAATGGGTTTGAGAGGGTTTTTTAAATTATTAAACTATACTTAGGAGTTAGTGGTGGAGGGTAATTTTTGCTTATGGATTAACTCTTCCCAAAGAAAAGGCAACCCTTTGTAAGTAGATAAGAGCGAAAATTCTGTAGAAGAACTGCATGAACATTCAACAGATATTTTACGAATAGAAGAAGCTTCAGTTTAGTTTCTACTATTTTGACTTGATTTTCCAAGAAGATAAAAATCAGGACTATATCTAGTGATAGCAAGACTTTCTGCAAGTTTATAGGATGCTCCAAAAAATGACTTTAACTTAGCCTGAAAATGACTGGTTAAAATATGTTCCCTACTTATAATGAAACTTAGTGTTTCAAAGTGTTTTTAATCCAAATTAACAAAACCAGTAATGCATCAAAAGGATTGAGGGAGAAAATAGCAGCTTCATTTGCAGATTATATGATGAGGAAAGAAGACCAGAAGACAGGGCTTGGCAAGATCCACATTTCAAATATTAAAAAAAATTAGTTTGAGTCAGTTGCAGTAATATAATATGAGTATAATAGTAATCTGAAAATGCAGGTTATGTGATCTCATTATTGTGAAAAAATAGATTAAAATCCCCAAGCATACTCATCTATCTAGGACATCCAAATTGAGAAATTAGAGTTTATATTAGCTCGCATGGTTGAGTTATCTCGCCCAAGCAGAGATTTTGCATGCAGAAGTGCCATAACTATTGTATGGTAGACTATAGAGCATTTCTGTGGTAAGGGGTGTAACTTACATACACATATACAGATATATATCTAACCTACCCATCAGGGATGCTGGCAGGCTTAGCTGAGTAGGGTATCTGGTGTACTTTCAACTTTTCATATGCAAACATTACAGTAAGTCAAACTGCTAATATTAAAAATAAACAAATGAACCCTTGCCCTGTTTCCAAACAGCAGAAATTATTTCATCTCTTATCTGATATTCAGCATGGTGAATGCTGGATAGATGCTACTGGGCAGATCAGGTGTTAAAAATACAAAGGAAAAGGCTTGAGATATCTTAAAATTAAACTCTTTGTTTCAGTCAGTATCTTGCTACATCTTACTACATTCAGTCTAACTTGACTTGAAAAACTTTAAATACTTGAAAAACTTCAACTATGCCTGGAGTAAAGTTACACCTGTCATGAAGCATAAGAAAACAGGGATTTAGGTGACCTTTTATTTTTAGCAGTACTGTAAAAATCTACTGTTCAGAGACCAAAACTCTTTGCTATTAAAAAGATTGCTTCTTAGTTTAAGAAACCATTTTTTTCCCCAAATTCAGGTTCAAATCCAGACTTCCAAAGGATAAACTGAGATGTTTCTTTAGTGTTTTTAAGTTAAATATAAAGTATATGAAAACTAATTAAATACCGTGTTAAAATGCAGTTAGGAAAGAAGACTTTTTTCTTCCCCTGCCATAAAATATAAATAATAAATTTCTTCTAGAAAAAGCAGATGAATAAATATTGCATGAAACATTTCATTTAGAAGTGAAGAGTTATGCCATGAGAAAGAAGGTCATAGCACTGGTCAGATTCAGTTCCCCATGATAACTTCATGAGCTGAGGTGCCTCATCATGCTCTAAAAACACAATGAAAAGTTGATTTCAGGAATTAGCATAATATCTTCATTTTCCATAAGTTTTCTTTACAGTTACACATTCCACTTTTATAAACTGGAATAACGTGCATAATAATGGAAAGCCAAACCAATTTTGGCTGGCTGAAAATCATGCAGAGTTCTATAAGAGGCAAAAAAAATTAGCATCATTATTTTAGAATACTGGCAAAAACAGAAGATTGAAGTTTATTGACAACTGTATTAATCCAGGGATTTACTAATCACAGAATCATTTGAGTTGGAAAAGACCTTGAAGATCATGGAGTCCAACCTTAGACTGACCACCCTGTCAACCAGACCACAGAGCTAAGTGTCATGTCCAGTCATTTCTTGAACATTTCCAGAGATGGTGACTTCACCACCTCCCTGGGCAGCCCATTCTAAAGCCTATCAACACATCCAGTGAAGATATTCTTCCTGATGTCCAGCTTGAACCCCCTGAGGCCATGTCCTCTTGTCCTGTCACATGCTTCCCGGGAGAAGAGGCCAATTCCCACCTGGCTGCAATCTCCTTTCCAGCAGCTGTAGAGAATGATAATGTCACTCTCGTGCCTCCTTTTCTCCCATATAAACAACACCAGCTCCCTCAGCTCCATTGTCTTTCTCTGGCCTCGCTCCAGCACCTCAATGTCTTTCTTGGAGTGAGAGGCCCAGAGCTGGACTCAGGATTCGAGGTGTGGTCTCACTAGTACAGGAGCCAAGTACAGGAGAACAATCCCTACCCTGGTCCTGCTGGCAACACTATTGCTGATCCAGGCCAGGATGCCATTGGCCTTTTTGGCCACCTGGGCACACCCTGGCTCATGTTCAGCTGCTGTCACCAGCACCCCCAGGTACTTTGCCACCATGCAGCTTTCCAGCCCCTCTTTCCCAGCCTGTGGAGCTGCCTGGGGTTGTTATGACCCAAGGGCAGGACCTGGCACTTGGCCCTGTTGAACCTCACGCCACTGGCCTCAGCCCATGATCCAGCCTACCCTCTGCAGAGCCTTCTTCCCTCCAGCAGATCAACACTCCCACCCAGCTCGGTGTCATTTGTGAATTTGCTGAGAGTGCACTCAACACGCTCATTCAGATTATCAGTAAAGAAATTGAACAGGGCTGGTGCCAATCCTGAGCTCTGGGAAACATCAGTCATGACTGGCCACCAGCTGGATGTAACTCCATTCACAGACACGCTCTTGGCCCAGCCATCCTGATAGTTTTTAACCCAGCAAAGGGTGCCCCTGTCCACTCCATGGGCTTTTTCAGGAGAATGGCATGGGAAACAGTGTCAAAGGCTTTCCTGTAGTCCGGGTAGACAACATCCACAGCCTTTCCCTCATCCACTGGGCAGGTCACTGGGTCATGAAAGGCAATTAATCGATCAAGAAAAACCTGGCTTTCCAAATCCATGCTGGCTGGGGCTGATCCCCTGTTTGTCCTGCGAATGCCACATAATGGCACTCAAGGTGCTCTGTTCCATGACCTTTCCCAGCACCGAGGTCAGGCTGACTGACAGGCCTATAGTTCCCCAGATCCTCCTTCCAAATCTTCTTGTGGATGGCTGTAAAACTGGCCAACCTCCAGTCATCTCAGACTTCCCCTGTTAGACACTGCTAATGATAAATCATGGTTATGATAACAAATGATGATACTAAGAAGCTTTTGAAAAACTAGATAGTAATAAAATTTGTATGAGGCAAAGGATAACATGTATAACCATGCATTTGCACTGTTTTTCATTAAAGTATATAGAGCAAGGATGGTGAAGTAAATATGGTAGGATTAAAAAGGAACCAAGACAGGATGTTTTTTTCTTTTATTCACTGCCCTGATAAGCAAACTAAATTTTATTCAAGCTTAATAAGCTGAAATGTGATAGAAACGGATGAAAAGTTACAGGTTACATTTCTGATTCTGAAATAAAGGTATTACCTTGTGAATTAATTTCATATATTTTTCAGTTTAAAGGCATTTATTGTTTTTTCACCCATTTTTTCCTTATGGTAGAGCTAAAAGGCACATGCCGTAGTTGTTTATGCAATTAGGCAAGCTAGAATTGAATGCCATATTTATCTTTATTTTGTTTGTCATCACAAATGGAGATAGAATGCAATGGAAAGGAAAGCCAGGTTACATAACTCAGCAGTAAATGTTTCTAAAATAATTTTCAGTGTGAATGGCAGTAGGCTGCATACTGTGGATGCATAATTTATGCTGTATAGTGTGAATGTGGTAAGGTGCTTTAAAATCCTACTCCTCTGATTATCACCACAAATGTGTCAGTATTTCCAGGCCTAAATTTGTCCTTACCCAGGACATCACTTGCTCCAACCACTGCACCGCTTTAATGTATTTTATATTTTCTTCTCTATAATCCAAACTCTGAAGCAGTTTCAGATCAAATACTTCTTTTTTTGTCTACTCCAGTAGCAGTTTTATAAGCTGTTTAGACTCCATTCACACTATAGCTACATTTATCTATCTGATATAGTTGTGCTCCTAGTCATACTGCCTAGGAACACATATATTTTATAGCTGCTCTTTGCCAGTAGTCCATTCCTACCTATTGCTAACATTGCCAGGAGGGTTCAGATACCGGAATTCTGACTACATTTACTAAAGGTTATAGGTTCCAAATCAAATCCTACTCTATAGGCTACCACTTTTTGGCTATTTTTCCCTAAATCCAAATAGAAGGCCTAATACCAAAGATACCTCCACTCCCTTGACTTGTTACACAACATTAAATCCTGGATATTCAAAACAATAAATTGTATTTCAGAAAGGTTCATATTTTTATTCCCCCACAACTCCTTCTCCCTATATTCCATGGGAGACAAGCAGGAACTGGCACATGAAGGCATAAAGCATGTCTCTAAGGTACAGAAAATACCTTTAATATCAATGATCTACTTCTAAAATATATGGTTCTGCATGCTCATAGAGGTTACAGACATCATGAAGCATACGACACAGGCCACAGGACAACTTTGATGAGTTGCATCAGCACTAAAGAAACATTATTAAAGATGATCAACTAATATTAGCACTGAATAAACATAAAACTATTTGTGTTCCATGAAAGATATTCTTTCTTTTATCTTCACTGTCATCCTCTAAAGGACATCTGAAAGTAGCATAAGACATTATATACATACAGAACACTTTCTGACGATTTCTGTTCACAATAGAAAAAGATAGCATACCTTACAGGCAATGTATGGATTTTTGAAAGTTCAGCATTAAAAGAAAATCAATGACTGGCAGCTTAACACCCTGACACTCAAAAATGCCCCTTACAGACCTACGTAGCATGAATAAGCAAATTTGCCTATTCTCTGAGAGCTGAGATGAACAACAGCATGCTAGAAACATTTGCATTCTAAATTAAGGCCTGTGATTAGGTAAACAAAAATGCAGGCTGAAACCATGGTGTGGTTTGCATTCAGTTAAAATAGCAAATATAGAACATATAATTATCTTCCAAGCAAACACTTTTGCTGGGCTTCCCCAGACAATGGGCTCACATACTGTGACAGACACCAAGGGTTGGCAAGGAGCAGACAGGGAAGACAGGCGCTTTTAGGGAAGATAGATAAAAACCGGCCGGTTTGTTCCAAACGCCTTTCAACAGACTTCAGTGTTCATGTTTCAAAAATGCTTAGTCAGTAGATTAACCCTATTGGTTAAGGAATGCTTAAAACCTTTCTCTAAGTTAGTAAAAACAGAAGTAAACCATATTCTTAGGAGACAATGGAAGCGGTTTCCCTGTCAGGTGCGGGCACACCTGCAGTGTCCTTTCCAGCACACGCTGCTAAAAAAAAAAAAAAAAAAAAAAAAAAAAAAAAAAAAAAAAGCGCCAAAAAGGAAGATGAAACACATCCGAGATCTCGCATTAATTTTTTGGGGGGTGTGGTTTGAAGGTGGCTCTCAAAGGACTTTACAGAGACCGAAACGGTCTTACGGCAAGGCGTTAACAGATGTAATTAAGAACATAAACAGAGGCGCTGGCAGCAGCGCGGGCCCGCTAATTGTCCATTCCGCGCGCGGCC
>VYZQ01016319.1:94012-105064 GCA_013400655.1 Mystacornis crossleyi | reverse complement strand
AGACTTTGCACAGCTCTTCCAGTAACAGATACAATTGGTCATGGATGTTCATGGGAAGCATTTACCTAAAAGCATAGTTGAGTTCTCCTATATGAATGAAAACAGGACTAGTCAGTTCCCCTGACTGAAAAAAAACAAGGCAGGTTTCGGTATAATCCTGCAAATTTCAGTTACAGGTAAAGATTTGTTTTCACCGACCATTACTTAGCAGTGGCCAGGTAAGATACACAGTATTTGAAACCTTTTGGCATCTGAAGATCATCTCCTTTACCTATTCAGAACCAGACCTTCACTGCGATATATAGCTAATATCTGTTGTCTTGCAATTAAAACTGATTGCTGAGAGCTTTTCAACTAACAGGAAAAAAAATCTGCATTATGTTGTGTTTCAACCCAAGGCCCTTTCCTCAGACTTAGAGATGTATCTGCAGGGTGTTGAAACGAGTAAGCTGGCAGGTGTGTGCCTCCATGGGGACCTGCAAGGCCCTGCAGTGCTTCTTCTAGCTGAGAGCAGGCTTCACCTGACTCTGAAGTCAAGCCAGTTAACATCCTGGCTAATTGTTGCTTCTTTTCCCAAGTCAAGCTGTTATCATGGTGAGCTTGACTTCTCAGGGTGACTCTCTAGTTCAAGTTGTAAGGGATTCAGGAGGAGGCTGCTCTTTTCTCCTCTCTGGTAAAGGTATTATGTTGAAGGGGCTGTCTCAAGGTTTCTCCTGCAAGCACCAGCTGCATATGTTTCAGTCAGCGAGGTTCAGTACTAACCTGTTCAGTTCTGAACTGGATCAGAAGTTGTGTAGTAGCTTTCTGTTCTCAAGCAAAAAGGGAAACAGCAGGCCACCAGTCGAGGCAAATACTTACCGGAACACTTCTGTTTAACCATGTAGTTGGTTGGACTCGAGGAAGCTTAAATCATCAGGCCACTGATGGAAATAGAGGTAGCATCTAAGAATCTGCCTCTCAAGCTGCTTAAAAGAACAGAGATCTGAAACCTTACCTTTCTTGGCTCACTGGCCTTGTTCTTTATGCTTGATATTGGAATTGTGCCTGCCAAATCTCTGAGGATGTGAATGGGCACTTGTAGTGCTAACTAGGGATCAGCGTGGCCCAGACTTTAGGTGCGGTGGTAACTGGCAGATATTCAGCGGGCAGGTGTGGTTTGGATGTAGTCTGAACATCTGCTATATCCTTGCTCGATGAATATTTAGTGACTTGAAGTCAAAATCTTGTAGTGTACTGTCCTTTTGGAGTCACTTAGGGTGCATGTGCAGAGACTCTGCAAGCCAGGTACACGTGGCTTAAAAGTATAAAGCAAAATTTTTTGGCAGGCGTATACAAAAGAATTGCTAGAATATAGTGACCTATCAGCCTGAATGTGCCTGTGCTTCAGTGAGACACTTTACTGGCCAGGCAGGTGTCAGCCAGAAGGAGAGAACTTGTCATCTGCTGCTCCATGGAATGAATGCCAATGCCCACTGGAGCCACTGCTTTTTTTCCTTAAGGATGTCACACCTTTCCACATTGATATTTTTTCTTTTTGAGCATTTGAGCTACTAGTGATGATACTTCTCTCTGAAATGTCAGCTTTCTTATCTTGCACTTTCTTTCTGAGTGCCGTAGCTTTCCTCGCAGTGCTCTCAAGTTATCTGTTTCTGCAGCGTGTGAGTCAAGGATATACAGCTGCACCCTATTGCAGCTGGGCCTTGAGTCCTTGAAACAGCTGAACCTCTTTGAGAGGTGTGGAGGAGGAGAAAGGTGACAAGAGAGAATGGTAGAGTTTTTCTGGAAAATGTGGCTGATCTATAGTTGTAAAGGCTAGGTCTGCAGAGAGGGATTGTTAAAAAGCACTTCAGCTGTCTGTTAACTATGGTGGTGTCTTCCTTTGTGGTGGGAGAACATTAAAGCTTTCCTCTGTGACAGCCAGAGTTTAATGTCACTCTTCTGCAATAAAATGGTAACTCGAAATCTCTTAGAACGCCAAACTCTGGTTCCAAAGGTGTTGTACTGAGTCAGTGCTCTTGGTGTATGGGGTGAAGGAAGGTGTCTGATGTGTGATCAGGAAGATGTTTTCTTCTTAAATTCTTTTGATATCTGGTGAACTCCCCCACAAGCTTACTGTAAAGAGAGCTTTTGCATTGGGGTCATACAAATACTTTTGTCCTCTCTGTTATTTCTCTTCTTTACCAAACCAAGCTACCTAGGTAAACAGAATGTTTTAGAGTTGTAGTTTTATTGTCTTAATTTCAACACTCTTACACACTGATTGTTGTTGGCTTAACAGTTGGCTCTGGTGCTTGCTTCTCTTGTACTCCTAATTTTTTGTACCTCTCCTGAAATCTGTATTACGAACCAATAGTGCCTGTAAATTCAAGATGGAGTGTGTAGATTTACTGGAATTACTAATGTACTTTGGTGAGCAGCATGTGATTTTTGGTGTAAGAGATAGTAGAAGTTGTCCAGCAAGCCATACTAATACTGCTATGAAAAAGCTCAGGGTGTTTGTTATGTTCTGCTACTGTTTGTTCTGGTAGAGAACAACAAAATGAGGCTCTGAAGGAGAATATGGGGTGAGACAAGCAGGAAAAAAAGCATGAGCAAGTTGTTGCTGACTATATTGGAAAGAACCCGTGTGAAGAACAGATGACATGGTGACTAAATTGGAACCAAACTTCTCCAAAGAAAACTGAAGTGGTGTAGGAAATTGATAGAAATTGGAGTCTGTCAAGGACCTTAACGCACAGGGTCTGGTATTCTTCAAGCTCATCAACTTAGTTGGCCTTAATATGTGGTGTGTGGGTAGGAACTCCATTTTTTGTTGGCTGTTCATAGCACTGTTTGGGAAATGTGGCTCACTGTTCTCCTGCTGCAGCTCAGCTGTTCGGACTCAGGAATTCCTGAACCATTTTTATCAAGTATTTGTCTAACCTGCTATTAAAAAACTGGCATGGTGAAAGATCTGCTGTCTGCATAGTTAGTTTTTCCTAGTGTAGCTTTCTTTGCCAATGTATTTTTTTCCCCCAAGTAATATGCTAATTTGTTTCTGTTATAATTCAAGCCTGTGGTGTAAAATTCTGTACCAGCCAATTCTGTCTCCCATGAGAAATGTATTAGTGCTGCCTTTTCTTTTCCCTCAGAACGTCTCTAGCATCTGAAGACGTTTCAGGCATTTTTTGTTGTTTCTGATTACTTCTCTTACATCCTGAAATTCTCTCCAACTGGTGACTTATGCTGATATGCTGATGCTGCAGAGCACTTGATTTGTGCAAGAGCTGAACTGCTTAGTGAAGAAAACATACAAGGTAAACTGTAGCTTAAGTTGAGGAATGAAATAATGACAACTTAAATATGGAAGGTTGGTCTGTACAGACCAAAGAGTCTGTGTTCAGCAGGCCAAGTGTCCCAATCCATAAAATTTCACATTTAAATTAAATCAGTTCCTTTTGGTTGTGGTTTCTTATTAAAAGGAGAGCATTTTAATTGTTAAGCCATCTCATCCTCGTATTAAAAGACAGAGAGGCCTCTTGCTTTTGGCAAAAACATGAAACACATATGAGCTAATAAAGTATTTTCTGTCTAGACTTTGTCTCTAATTTATAGAACTGCAGCTGAACTGAACCTGAATCCATTGAAGCTTGGGATGGATGAGCAAAATTACTGATATTTTAGGATCCTCTGTTATTAATAAACAAAGAGCTACTGAGAGTCCCAAAACAAACAGATCATCACCATGGCCTCTTGCTGATGATATTCAGTATCTTAGCAGCAGATGCATTGCTTGTACGTGCCCTTGCACTTTAAAAGCTCAGGCAACTGGTACAGAGTTTCTTTTTTTACTCATCTTCTGCCTATCCTGGGGAAAGATTGATGACCCCTCCAGTCTTGCCACGTGTAAAAGTGCAATAGAAATTTGCATATCAGGTGAACTATTTTCACTAGTTCAATACTTTCCATTGACTTCATTACTTTCAGCTGGTATTATATTTGAATTTGATCTTATCCATTGAGAACTAATAATAATCTTCCATCCTGGACAATGTTCAATAAAACATTTAAAACTGGTATTGCTGAAAAATGGAGGATCTAATTGTCTTTACACAGAACTTCTTATATGTAGACAGGGGGTGTAACGGTCACTATCAGATTTTTTTCCCTGGGATATTTTTTCTGCAGGTATTCTGAACAGTTTTCTGTTGTGAGAGATTCTTGAGTCTATTCTCCAGTCATCTTCTACCCACTGTAATCATAAACATGTAAAGTTAGAATGGTTTTGGTTGGAAGGGACCTTTAAAGGTCTTCTCATTCCAAGGCCCCTGCCATGGGCAGGGACACCTTCTACTAGACCAGGTTGCTCAGGGCCCCATCCAACTTGGCCTTGAACACTGCCAGGGATGGGGCATTCACAGCCTCTCTGGGCCACCTGTTCTGGTATCTCACCACCCTCACAATAAGGAAAAGAATTTCTTCCTAATATGGAATCTAAACCTGCTCTCTTTCAGTTTGAAGCCGTTCCCCCTTGTCCTATCACTACAAGCCCTTGTAAAAAGTCTCTCTCAAGCTTCTTCCCTTTAGGTACTGGAAGGTGCTGTAAGATCTCCCTGAAGCCTCCTCTGCTCTAGGCTGAACAACCCAAACTCTCTCCAGCCCTCTGATCATCTCTGTAGCCTCCTTTGGACTCTCTCTGACAAATGTCTGTGAATGTTTCTTGTACCATCAAGCTAGTTCTCTATATTGATTGATAGTTAGTAACTGAGATTTTAGTAAGCCAAATTCCACATCTTCCTCTTCAAAAATCAGGTGCTTGGTATTTACAGTGAGACATCCTATATCCCATTTGATCCAAGTATCCATCTGTGTTTGCGTGTTTCTTGTGTACGCTTCCCTTGACCTTCTTTTACACATCATTTGAAGTTTTTATTTCTGGGTCACTTTTGTAGGCTGTCATCAAAATCGTTATCAGTGTTGGCAGAAGAGTAAACATCTCTAACTGCATACTGGAGCTGAGACTTCCTGTGACCATCTCCTCCTTGGGACTGGTTTAGCGCTGGAGAATCTCTTGAGGGAGACAACAGAAGTTATTTCTGTTAGTGCCTTTTAACACCTTGCAGCTTCATCTGGAAAGAAGCAAGAATCCCTTTTCACAGTAGTTAGTGCTGGGTGAACATTTTAAGCCAGTGACTCCTCTCAGGTTGTTTTCACTAGATTTAAGTAAACTAGTCATCTGGTAAAAAGCAGATCAAATAAAAGTAGTGGTAGGTCCAGAATGAGAAATATTTTGAAAGATTTTTTAAAAGTTTTAGATCTTTTCCTACAGAAGACTGTATTGATTCAACAGAACTGACGTACATTGCCCAAAGTTATAGTATTGGTTCCTCGGAATCCTAAATAAAAGATGATAAAAAGAGAAAGAAATCTATATAGACTACTAGGAGTTAAATACTTAGGGCTGGTGATTGGTAGGTAGGCTTTGCTTCATGATGAGTTGAATTAAGTTCACTGGAAGTCATCTTACTGAAACTGAAAGACAGCCAAGGGCAGATGTTGAGCTGTTGTCTTGTCCATTTTCTGTATCAACAAAGATCTTGAATCAGACTGGTGAAGAAGAAAAGCCTCAGAAATTTATTTCTGGCTGTGAGTTTGTCTTCATTTCATTCCCATGCATTCAAGTCCATCTGAGATGAATCATTTGCTTTGGCTGTAAACAAAGCAAAATAGTTGGAAGGGGTGATGCTGCTGTGTTTTTGTTCAGCAGTCAACTTTAACTCATTTGTGTAGGACAGAAGTGAACCTGGGGAGGGAAGGGGTGTGAAGAGGAGAGTACTTACGAGTGTGACCTGCCAGGAAGACATTTCCTTATTTCTTCTCCTACCCCATAATGTTTATATTTGTTCTGGTTTCAGCTGGAAAAAAGCTGATTTTATTCCCAGTAGATGGTATAGTGCTGTGTTTTGGATTTCGCAGGAGAATGTTGATAACACTGGTGTTTTAGTTGTTGCTAACTAGTACTTGCTCTAAGTCAAGGACTTTTCAGGTTCCCATGCTCTGCCAGTGGGCATGCGCACAAAGATCTGGAGTGGGCATGGCCAGGACAGGCATCCTGAACTGGCCGAAGGGATGTTCCGTAACACAGAATGTCATATCCAGTATACAGACTGCTGGGGTTTGGTTGGAAGCTGCTGATTGCTGCTCGGGGATGGGCTGAGCATTGGTCAGTGTGTGGTGAGCAAAAGAATTGAGCGTCACTCGTTTCTGCTGGGTTTTATGCTTCTCTCTATCTTTCATTTCCATTGCAATTATTATTTATGTTGTTGTTATTATTGTTGCATTTTATTTTGTTCCAGTTATTAAACTATTCTTTTTTCAACCCATGGTGGTTGGTTTCTGGTTCTCCTCCCCACTGCGAGGACAGGACGTGAGCAAGCAGCTGTGTGGTACTTAGTTGCTAGCTGGGGTGAAACCACGACAATATTTACGGATTAAAATCACTGAAATCTTCATGCATGGCTATAGCAGATATCTTACTTTCTGAGAAAACTTCAGTTTACCTGTGTCTTTGGTTGTTTTAACCAGCAGTAGCTGCTGGGATAGTCCCAGTCTGGTGTTCTTTCATGTTTTCCTCTCCTTCCTCTCTCAGCTATAAGGCAGGCATGCTCAGGTGCCACTCACCTTTTCTATGCTACTAGAAGAAAAATCCCCAGCCCATAATCTTTTTATCTTGGGTTGCGTGTAATTTTTCTTGTTAGGCCAGCAGTCATCCAACATCTTGTGTGGAGGAGAAGGTGTCCAAAGCATTCTGTACCATCAGCAGTGGGTGTGGGAGTAGTCCTGATATTGGAGTTTGACTTACCATAATGGTTTGAATCTCGTGGATTGCTAGGCTGCCCCTGAGAGTGCCTTCTTGTTTAATGCTGGAAACAAATGAATTGTTACCCCAAACCACACTGGACAAGGAGTTTAAAGGTCATTCTTGCAAAACCAGGCCTCGCTCCTATCCAATAAACCATTGCTGTAGCCTTCTAGGATTCATCCTGCCAGAGTTGAGCGAGGCTGCCCAGGAAAGCTAGGTTTGTTTGGATAGGCAACAAACCAGGAACAATTTCACCACCTGGTAGCACTCAGTCTTCCTGTCTTACAAGATCTTGTATTTACAGTACAACATCGTGGTCTGAGTTTGCAGGAGCATGGAGTGAAGGGAACTTTATTTATTAAACAAGGTCAGCTGACTCCAGGTGCAGTGGTGTGCTCAGTCTGAGTAGTCATCCTTCTTCTTGGTAGTTCACTAGCTAGCATGAACCTTCACAATTTTTTGCATCCCTTTAAGTATCAACAAATGCACCTCAGTCTGTTAATAGCTTATTTCAAAATGATTTTCTCTTATGCAAGGAGTCATGATTTGTGGAAACACTCAAACAGGAATGCAGGAAGAAAGTTGTGACTTACTTGGTAAGTCACTACAATCACTTGACTAATTGTCAGGTACCACGTTGCTGAGGGTGGCTGATTACTTTTGCATTGAAGCCTGTTCTATAATTCTTTACAATTGCACAAGCATATGAAACTCTTTGGAGAAGGACCCCAGCCAGTCTTCCCTGATGTATAAATACTGTTCCCGAGAAAGACACAGAACAATTGCAAAAAAGAAAAAGAAAATTTTTATTGGCAGTATGAGTGAAATTGTATCATTTATGGGCACAGCAAGTTATTGGTCGTGGTTACACTGCTGACTAAGCAAGGACATGAGTGGAGGCGAAGGGTGCAGAGGATTTCGGAGCAGGTTTGGAAGACCACGTAAGATGGAGTGAGCTAGGTCTGGTGCAGGCTTACTCCTGTTGCCTTTGGGAAACATTTTTTGGAGTGAACAGGCCACTGCAACTCGCATCGGTGTTGTCTAGGAGGCAGCTAGGTGGAGTGGTCAGGGAAAGGATAAAAAAATGGGCCAGGGAGTGGACTAAAGCTAAGCAGTGTAGAAGAGCAGGAATTCAGTGTTCCCATTTGCTTGCTCTTGGTGCTCTGTTTCACCTCTGTCCTCCAACAGCTGTCACGTCCGACCTAGAGGGGCAGAGACGTGCGCTCAGATCCTGCTCCTTTGCTGTGGGCCTGAGTAGTGCTGGAGTTTTATTCACAAGGATGCTGGATGTCCGAAAAGTATTTTACAAGTTTGCTGTTTCTGGAGTTTTGCAGGGCTGCACATACACCTCATTCTATCTTCACAATAGCTTTGTTTCCAAAACCTGGATTATACCTGCTTAAGGGTCTTTTTTCCATGCTCCTGCAAATCACTGTTCTTCAGAGGTTTTCCTCTGTGATGCTGTTTTGGTGGAAGGCTGTTGGAATCTTAAGTGATGCCTGTCTGGCTCCAAGTGAGTGGCTTGTGAACCATCATCAGGAGTTCTGCTCCATGTGGATGCCATGTCTGTCATTGTGGATTGACTCCTTTCGATGAAGGATGCTTGGCTGTAACTTGCACCTTCTAAGTAGCAGAAGGCAGACCTTAAATGTAGGAAAATGGCTGGAAGTGCTTGTTACTGTCATGCTGTACTAAGCAGAGATGGGTTTGTGGCCCAGCAGTGATGAGCGGTTGACACAACCGTACTCACTTATGAGTGTTTATTGCCTGTCATTGTAAAGATTTTAATTATTTTTTTATGGCTTGGCTTCTTATTCCTTAATCTTCAGTGTCTTGTTATGGTTAAATATGGTAATTTAGGGGAAAAAAAAAAGGAATCATGACTTCTGCTTTCCATAAATCTTCCATGGAACCAAAGCTTGTATTTCGAAGCTTTGCTGAATTGTATGGGTAAAACTGACCTTGTACTGTAGGAATGAGAGTTGAAGTGCGTGGTCTGTCACCTGTATTGTAAAACCTGGAATGGTTTTCTGCTATCAAATAATTGGCTATCATAGTCAAATGTTTGTTTGAGGATGTTTTATTTAAGTATTTCTAATCATGTTTCGACAAATTAATGCTTTCCATGTATTACCCATTTTTATTGAATAATAAAAACCTTTTCCTCTCTTTTTTCTAAAAGGCTTGTAACAAAAAGAAAAAGGAAACATGGGGAGTATGTATCTTTATTGTAGCAGTTGATCTGGATGAAGTGACATTTACTTTCACTGAGCTTTTGAAAAGTATAAACATAAGGTAAGTGAGTTTAAGTATGTGAATTTAGATTTCAACAATTAACGCATCGACATTTTTATAAAGAGAATGTCTTTAAAGCATGATGAGTCTCTGCGTATCAGACTACTTGATTTTACAACAAGGTTACTTATGGAAGTTCTGAATATATTGGTAAAGTAGAAGTCTTGCTATCATATTTTAGTTGAGGGAGCAGTGATACTTGTTTGATTCATCTGTGGCTGGCTTTGGTTGTATCATTCAGCTCATTCTTGTTCTTGCTCTCCCTAAGTTTTCATCAGTTTAGGTTGGTGCAAATTGCTCTTAAAATATTTCTTTCTTTCTTTTCCTCTATGAAGATTTTCCATAAAACCTTTTTCCCCAGCATTAGGCTTAGGCTGAATCAAGAAGGGGAAAAAAAAATATTACTCTTCAAGTAGTTTGCCAGCATGCTGCGCTTTCTCAGACATTTTAATGCCAGTCTAAACTTTGTACTTTCATACACGCTTTTTGCTAGTGGAATGTTACTGTTATATTGTGTATTAACTTAAATTCATACTACAGAAATTAAGATTATAGCATCTGCTTCTAAGGTAAATTTAGGTGGCAAAAGCAATAGGCATAGCTTGTGTTAGATTCAGCTAAGGGAAAGAATTCCGGTGCCATCTGCCAAGTAACTGTGCCATGTGTGGCAAGCACGCACAGGAGCAGAGCCTCTCCATGGTCTAGGACAGGAGGCTAAGTCCTGGCGATAACCTCAGGCTTGGGCCAGAATATCCTTTTCCTTGAAGTCATCTGTTATGATTAGACTTCTCCGTGTCCCCTTCTACCTTGCATCATCTCCCAGAGCAGGGTCAGGTCCAATGTTTTGACTTAATTTCTTCAGTGTTGACTGGCTTGAAACCGTGTGGCTGAAAGCCAATTGCATTTGTGCAGCGACATTCAGCGTGTTCCACCCAAGTTCCAACTTGTGCTGAAAACTGAGAGACTTCTTCCCTTAGGGTTTCAAAGAGTAAGCTGCTACTCCGCTGATTGTGATTTTAGCAATGCTCAATTGCCTGTTAGCCCTGGGCTTTTTGTCAGCTGTAAGATCAAACTGGCAGAGAGTTCTACTAGTCATCCTGTCCTCTAGAGCCTTTAGATATATTGGAAAGATCTTTTATTCCATGATAAAGAGTTCTTAAATGAGCTTCTGACTGGTTTTGTATCTTGTTTCTTTAATCTGACAAAGATCAAAAAGTCTCTCAGAATATTATATTCTGATAAAGGATCAAAATATATTTGATACAGTTGAAATAGTTGAATATATTTGATAGCTTTCTCCTTTTTAATTTTTAGCAGTCTGCTCATTTTAGTTATGAACATAACAAAATAATTCCTTGATGGCCATAATATTACATGGATGAGTTGGGAGAGCTTTGATCCCATGTGTAGTAATATTTCCAAAGGGTGGAGATGTCCTTGCCCCAATACCTGTTAAAAGATTTGAAATTCCATATAATTCAATGCATTCATTTCAGTTTTCATTCCTAGGTCTTTCTTTGGCATGGATGAAGCCAAGGTTCATGTTCTTAGAGTAGTAGGAGCATTTGTATAGTAGAACAGGAGAGCTGAGAGGTGTGCGTTGGATATTTGTGGTATTACCGGCAGAGCAAGAACTAAGGTGTGTCTAGTTAGCAAATTCTGACTTCCAGAGATCATATCTGTGCTAGACAAGAAAATTTTCCTTCTGTAGTAGAGCCTGCATCGTGAGATATCTCTGCTGCCAGGTTGAACAGTATTCTTACCTCTGGAAAATGTAAAGGTGGGGTTCAAGGTAAACAAGTAACATTTCCCAAGGCAAGTGTTCAGTCACTTACTAATAATAGTAAGAACATGGTGGAGTCTAGTGAAGTAAGGCAATGGGTTTTCATGGAGATATGTTTATATTTTCTCTTTTT